>BSBM01000159.1:3600000-3882500 GCA_027924585.1 Larix kaempferi | reverse complement strand
TTTGGTCTTGAGGAAATGTCCGATCCTTTTATTTTCCCTTGTGTGCGCCTAATTTTTGCTCCCCCTGCCAATTGATCTTCTCTGTGATGGTCTTAGTTTGATGGTGCGGTATCCAACCGGTTGCCAAGAGATCAGGTCATAGCAGATATTTAAGTGCAAATTCACAAATAGAGATATTAACAAATTTGTGTAAGGGTGGAGCCCATGACCCTTCAATTTTAAATCGTTGGCACATGGCCAAAGACCAACTATTGGATTTGAATCCATAAGAGATTATTGTTTCTTAAACGAAGTTTACTCCATTTCTTTACACAGAAGGAAAACCCCAAACACAGTAAAATATTATTTCTTTTGATATGAAACCACTCACCTAGTTGTACACGTGAATGCCAAATCAAGTGGCAAATGACAACTTGTACTTTGATAGTGTGTCAACGAAACAAGAGTATCAAGAATACTTGGCCTCGAATATCATCGCATATGTTCAGTCGTTAACATTCATTTAGTGATTTACAATTATGAAAGATGAATCCAATCAGGGTTGGATTTCCTACGCGCAACAATAATGTTTGGTTGAATTTCTTAACCAATATTTTCACTTTGTTCTCACGTACTCCATAAACTAGAGAGGTTGGTAATACAAAAAAAAGAAATTTTTAGAAGTAAATACATGAATCATATGTCCAAGGTCCCCGACATTGTCACTAGTTGTGACAAGATGAAAGTCATAGAAGGGAGAATATAGACAGATACCGATGCAAATGTATTTGGTAAATTTAGATTAGTTTTTGAATTTATTAACTTTTATATAAAGTTCGATATTTATAATCAATATTAACCATCTCTTTTTCCTTAAGCTTTGGAATTGATATTAAGTGAATATATTTGCCCATTATTCTCATAAGTTTAGAAATTCTATATAATGCAGAGACTTGTGTGATTTTGTCCTTCTTTTGACTATTCTTGCTACTATCAACTAGTTTGCTTATTGATGTTGATTCAGTTTGACCACTTGTGATATTATATGACAAGTATTTTCTTGCATAAAATCATAACTACATGACCTAGCTTGTAAATACAATGGTTTATTTGCAACGTTGATATCAGAGCTAATTTGTCATTCCATGCCTATTGTTGAATTGATAGAGAAATCTCTGAGCTTAGTCACGGTTTTTAACGAAAGGTCACACTCACCAAGTGCTCTAAATGTAATTGGAAGGGTCAAGAAGTGATATCCCTACTTTCGTAGCTCTGAAAGCAAATGGAAGCATGAGCATTCACTTCCTTGGAAAATTTATAGCAATCACAAACTTGAGAGTGAGGGAACTTATCCCTTTCATGGATATGATGGCGATGACACGTTAAACTTTTACTTTATCACGAGTGTTATAACAATCACTCTCACCACATTTATATCCATTGATCTCTTTAGCTTGAGGGGGAGGGTGCTTGTCCTTTGCGGATATAGTAGTTACAACATATGATTCTCCTTTGGTTTGATAGAAATTATAAATGCAAGGATTCACCCCCACAAACTTAAGCTTGAAGGAGATGAGGGTAAATCCCTTGTAGTTATGGTAGTGATTATGTCCATGAAGCTTACTCACTTTTCATCGAGCACGATAATACTTGGTATATCTACACATAACTTTGAAACCCAACTACCATCGCAAGTACTAGATCAATAGAAAAGGCATACAACCTTATGAATTGTGTGAAATGAGCACATATCCCTCATGGTTTTTATCACAATTATAACTACCAGTGCTTGCCCCTCGTGGTAAAAAGTTTATAGAGTGAAGGTGTCTACGTTGCCATTGCTTAAAGAGTGATAGACCCACATTAGGACCACAACCATATGTGTATGAGATATGGAAAGTACTTGCCTTCACTTTGGCACAAGCTTTAAGGGTAAGGTGGTAGCCGCTCATGTCAACTGAAACAATGGGGTGAGTCTTTTGTCTATGAAGTGAATTTAAAGGACCTTTACCCCTTCGAGGATTGAACTTGATAGCCTTAGAACATGAGAACTAGCCTATTGGGTTAATGGTCCAGTTGAGGGTAGCATATATTTAATCATAGCAATGATCTCATTTTATAATCAAAGGTGCACTCATTGTTAAATATTAATTGATGTGTGATGTGTGATGATATTGTTATAATTGACGCATGTGTATATTGTTGATTTGCATCAAAGCTCTATGGTATGAATATGGGAGATGCCAACACTAAACTATATAGGAATGGCCTTTGATGTGCAACATGTTATCAAGCAAGTGAGCCCAACCCCAGTTTTATCCCATTTACACATTTATTCTAATTTTATTGAATTTGAATTTTCTTACCATAAGATTCAAGACGTTATCCTTGAAATAGTGTTAGTATTTTAAAAAAAAATTAAGTAGTAGACAATCATGAAAAATAAATCCATAAACACTAGGGGTATTTAGTCTCATCAGAATCTTTAACCCTATTAAAAAAAATTATTTAGTGAAAAAAGAAATAAAAAACAACAATATTTTTCAAATTTCAAAACTTGCAATGATTTAATCTCTTCAAAAGAAACACACATTCTTATTAATTAGGCCATAAATTTTTTAATAAAAAATATAAATTTTATATTTTAAATTTTCAAAAATAAAAACTATAATCCCAAGTTATATAAATATAAACTTGCTTAATTTCTATACAAGATATGTACATTATTGGCAAGATGTTTTTAGTTTATTATTCCACATGTATTTTGGTACATGTTCTATTGGTATGATGTCTTCAATAATAATAATAATTATTATAACGATGATGTTTTTTTCATTTTTGGAATATTGGCAATTTAGAGGTTGGAAGTGGTGACATTTATTTTGTTAATTTTAAATAAAAATTTGAAAGCTCATAAAAATATATTTATAGCATTTTGGATGTTGAGAATAATAAAATATATTTTCAAAGCTTTATATAAAATTTATATGATATAATTAAATAATATTGTAATATGTTTATTGAAAAGTGTAAATTGAAAAATTAATTTTTTTTTTCAAAAAGAAGAAATTAATAATATGATATTTTAATCGTGTAAGTCATTAATTTATGATCCATATTTTATGAATATAGTCATAACCAATTTATCATAGTTTTGAGTAAATTAATCATATTTAATAGTTCTTTAAATATAATAAATTGTAAATAAAATTTTAATAATTTTTTTTTTTAAATTAATAATATCTAAATTGTGAAATACAATTCAAAAAATAGCACAAAAAAATTTTTAGAAAAAGAAAAAACACAAATTTCATTTAAAAAAATATTCATTGAATATTGAAATATTAGAAATATAACATACACATAAACAATGTAATTTTTGTTTAATCTCTAATTAAAAATGATTTTAAAATTAATAATAAAATATTTTCTGAAAAATAAAATATTTATTTTATAAATTTTTTTTAAAATGTAAAAATTTCATTTAAATAACTTTGATTTTTTTACTACTTAAAACTTAAATCTAAAAATTTGAGAAGAAAAAAAGTGATTTACGATTTTCCATCCGGCTTGTATGATTGGGGAATTCTTCGAGAGAGCCCATCCTTCTCATCATATACTTTTTTGAATTATCTACTCTCTAGAAAAACATTGTCAAAACTTATTAATTTTCATATTTCTTTGTAAAATCATTTTTTAATAAAATTTTAAAATCACAATCAATAATGTGACCACATTTTACCAAATATTTTAATCATTATCACCAACAATGGATTTTGTAAAGTAAACCAAATTTTAAATTTTTAAAATCAAGAGAGTCTACCATTTACGGCCACACCAAATCCCAACAAACTACACCTTTTTAAACGAACATTTCCGGTTAATAATGAAATGAAATCCACTGAAATAATTTCAGATACATACCTTTAAATGTGACCCAGTGGACCTAATGAATTAAGTGTAACTGATCGTTCTTGAGAATTGCAATGCTGTAAACTGAAAAAAATAATATAGAGAAGTCCTGACATTACACAACCACAGTAATGACTCAATACAAGAGACAAACATCACAAAGACCTGTAAATTGCCAAGTAGAGCAGCTTCTTCACTCTTATTTAAATATTGCCTGTTGTTTCTCATAAATGGAAAGAAGCCTGCTGGTAGTAAAGGAGATAAAATTCAAGTCATTTAAAACTATTCCACTGGTTTTAATCACTATAGATGTCAACCTTGTTTGTTGCAGCCTTAAAGGCCAACCATCAATAGTAAATTCCTCTGGTTGTAACACAATTTTGTTGTTTGTGATAACCACTTTAATCTATGGTTAAAATCATGTTTAGCATCTATTTCATAGAAGGTCGATACAGGGTCATGGTGTTGGTTTATATCTATTTGGATTAATTTTTTCCTTCACAAAAATTATTCAATATCAAACAATTTTTCCTTCATTTAAATTGTGTCTTGTTTGAAATAAATAGTCTTCCAATAATTCTATGCCTACATTAATCAAAGCTTCCAAATTAATAATCTACTTTATAATAATTTTTATGGCCATGGTGGTGATTAAAATTTGTGTTTGTCAAACATTGGTCTGTTAAGTTTAAGCATTGTTAAGGGATTAACAAACGATGGGTAAGAGAATCAGTAACTTGTGTTTTTATGAGCAAATATTTCCATCTTTTTAATTTTCATGGACTAATTAGTGATCAAGATCATGAGTGTTGTGGGATTCACACTCCTTACACACAATAACTGCATAGACACAAGTTACATGTGGTTTTGCTCGCAGCAAGTTTCTAGATCACATTCTATACATGTTCCTTTAAGCTCCAAGAGGCTTGGCATCTGTCAAAATCCTTTTAATAGAATACCCTATGCAGGGAGATCTGCTATGTCCTTGCTCTATGCTGGTCCTGGAAGTCGCTGGTCTACTCCTATGTTCCTGCTCTTCCAAGAGTCGGACAATCACTGTATCAACCGAGCAAATATCAGAGAAGATACCTTGCTGCTATGTTTGCTTTAAATGGCTTCAGTTTTGTACAATTTGCCTTCTTCGTGCAAAAAGACCCTTCATGAACTGTTGTCAAAGCCACCAAACACATAACCGTTTTTCTTAATGAGATTTGGTTGTTTATAGGCCTTCCTTAATATTAAAATAAACTTAGCGGCCGTCCTTCCGGAGCGAACGGTCAAAAGCAAAACAAAACGCCTTTAGTCCTTCAAAAATCAAGAAGCAAAAGCACTAAAAGTCCCTTAAAACTATGGAATCACAATAAATAAAATCATAAAGGCTATATAGATGAAGAATTCAGAACCCTGGCTCAAGCAAATTGAGGGTCTGCCATAGAAACCTGGCTCAAACAAATGAAAGAGATCTTGACTTAAATAGACGGACCAAAAAACAACAATGGCATACCTTTTAAGAGGATTTGAACCTGGGACTAATCTTCGTCTACAATAGATTGAAACCTGCCTACTTCTTCCTGTGTTTCAGTTAATGTGGTGGCATCTTTTGCGCTGTCAATGACTCGAATTAAGTCATCCATGAGGGATAAAACATCATCGATTATGCTTTGACCTCTGTGGGGTTTGCTAAAATGGGTGGATGGAATTCTGCTCGAACTGTGTCCTCACGAGGCAAATGAGGATCGTAGCACCTCCAAATCCAATCGTAAGTAGACATTGAAGTTCAGGTTTTCTTTCGATGATAAGAAGAAACCACAGTGCCAAAAACCCTAAAATAAATAACACTAAGAAACATAGCATAAAATAACATTAATTGTCTGTGCAAACAGCGTGGGCCTCCGAGCCGAAAGCTACCGCCGACCACACACTATCCCTGTCCTTTCTCTTCCTTTACTTGCAAGAATTTGCTTGGCCTCCATGAACGCTCAGCCAACGGTCTATATCTCGTCTCAAACTTCCAGATGCTTCCTACATTGACATGAGTTGCTTGCAAATAGTTTAAGCGACACTGATAGATGGAGACACAGGGAACAACAGTGTAAGAATGAAGGTGAAGGACATGGTCTGACATTAAACATTAAATGTGAATCCGGAAGCAGGATACGCTGAGGTAAGCATGCCGCCGGCTCCCTGGAAGTGAAGAACGAGGCATACATCATAGGAGTCTGGAGCCAATAAGAAGGTAGAAAAAACATTAATTTATTAAAAAAAAAAAATACAAATATTGCTCTAAGCTTTTGGCCATAGTCTTCCAAAAATTTCATCCCAAGCGTTGATTAATAGCGATGCACACGAAAACTTAATGTCAAAGACATAATAATATAAGGTCATGACCTAGTGAGACACCAAATTAGTGTATGAGACCCTCTTGTTTGTGGGACAAGGGACCTCTCTGTATAACAATTTGACTACTAAATATACAAAGATGGTACATAGCCTATCCTCCTCCGGATTTGAACTTGTGACATCTTAGGAGGAAACACATGTTCTTAAATATTAGGCCCATTTAAGGAAGACCTCGTGTGGTCTCCCCCTCTTCCTTAGAATAACTAGATAGAGGGTGGTTCAACTACTAGCCACAATAGCATGTGGTGACCTAATAGAACTTAGTCAGACTATAACAAGAACTCTACCTTGAAATGGTTTGTTCAAATTGATTGAGCTAACCCAATGGGATAAAAACTATATAGTGAGCCTAATGATTAAGAACATTCTCCTTGGAAAATAATTCGTAATTTTATTGTTAAAACAAAAAATTACATTATGCAGATGCTTCAAAGAGCATCCATGTGATCTATAAAAAAAACATTTAAATTTAGAAGTTGCTTCAAGAAGCAAACCTAGAGCATTCATGTGATCTATAAAAAAAAATTTAATTTAGAAGTTGCTTCAAGAAGCAAACCTATGATCTATCAAGAGGACCAAAACCTCCATATTTGCTTTCTATTATGATTTACAATAAAAGGATAACCCCTGCTGCTTATAAAAAAATGTTCTATCATGGCTCAAAATTCAATGTTAGTAAAAACCAAAGAACACTTATAGATGTAAGGAAGATCTCATGTGACCCATAAGACACTATATATCCTATTGGAAATTAGTGGGGGGAGGGAAATTTGAAACTACCCCATTAAAATCCTTCTAAATATGCCATCATTCTGGGATTATTGACAGTCCTTGCTTGGATAGCTCTTCAACTTAGGTGTTTCTCTCCTATATATGTCCAGAGATGAGTCCTCTAAATCTTCCACAAAAATCAAGATAGGAAAACTCCCATCCCGAAAAATAACTTTCCTATCTCAATAGTCAACTTGTCTCCTTCCCCCATTATTTCTTGAAGCATCAAGATATAGGGATTATGTATTTTGACCAACCACTTTAGGAAATATTCTTGGAGGTGCTTCCCAAGCCTATGCATTTGAATGAGATGTAGATCTTGGGTAACCTGCATTACTATAATTAAAATCTCTATGTGCCCTTGCTATGGATGATTGTTTGCCAGGAATTTACTTCACAGATTGCTTTCTTGTGAGCCCGAGAAATAAATGATCTTCTCCCTCTAACCGAGCCCTTGCTATCCCTACCAGGGATCAAAGCAAGCCCGCCTTTTATTCTGTCATCCTCTACTAGCGGGTGAATTTTTTTTATGCCTTGGGCTGTAATTATTCTCGGGGATGGAGGGAGCCCTCATCTCAACAGGGTTATGGGATGGTGAATTTGAGACTAGATCATATTCTTGCCTCTTAGGATATTTCGAAGGAGAGGCCCTTCTATTAGTTTCGAGAGGGAGGCCGAGATTCCAAGTCATGGGATCAACTTCTAATGAGTAGTCCGATATAGAGGCTTTGGTCCTGAAATTGGAAGGCAAGGGAATCTAAGCTACTATCCCATTAGAGTCCAAGGGCTTCAAATCATTAAGCAGGGATACATTTAAAGGGACCGAGTCGGATAAGCACATACCTGCGAGTGAGGAATATCCATGCATTGTGGTTGCAACTCGTGAGAATTATTTTGATCAATGATTGCTCCTGTAGGGGAAAGAGCATGTTCATGGGATTCAAGGTGCTTCCTAGGACTTGGGTTAGCCTTGTCACTTAGTCCAGATGGGACTTTTACCTTTGATTTAGAAGGAGATGGCGGAGAAGGGTTGGGTATCTCCTAAGAGTGGACCAGACCATGCCAGACACCAAATTGGTGAATGAGTCCCCCTTGTTTGTGGGATAAGGGACCCCCTTCATGAAGCAACTTGACTGCTAAATTCTATGGAGGTGTACATACCCTACCCCCCTCTCGATTTGAACGTGTGATCTCCCAGGACGAAACACATGTTCTTAACCCTTAGGCCATATATATATATATATATATATATATATATAAGGAAACACTCACCAGGAAACCCAAGGGATGGAATCCCTAATAAACTTGTTGACATAGCCTAGTGTAAACACAGGTTCTTAACCCTTAGGCCATATATATATATATAAAGAAACAATCATTAGGAAACCCAAGGGATGGAATCCCTAAAAAACTTGTTGACATAGACTAGTATATCTTATCCAAATGAATTCAAACTGAGCCCCTACTGACACAGAACTAGCGAAATATGCAACAACATTAATGAAAACAAATTGAACTAACTCTTTAGACTTGTATATCTATGGAAACCTTTTATCTAATACCCAAATTTTAACTCTTAAAATTATTATTACTTAATTAAATTATAAGTATGATATAGCATTATAATAAACATGTAACTTATATGTTGTTAAGATGAAAGTATATAGATTATATGTTGTATATAGCTGAGATGAAGGTCTTAGTTTTTGGATTTTTTTTGTATTATATCACATAGGTGATCTCACTATGACATAAGAACATAAAGAGAAGTGATGAAACATGATGTATAGTTTATATGATTAGCTACTAAGATAGGGAGGGATACAATGATTAATAAGAGGGTTAAGATGATTAATAAGTTTTTGTAAAGCCATTATATTTAATGGTGCAAAGGAGCGTGGTTAGAAAATGTGATATTTTAAAATGTAGGTCTCAGTTTTTGGAATTTTCTTTATATTATATCACATAGATGATCTCACTATGACATAAGAACATAAAGAGAAGTGATGAAATATGATATAGAGTTTATATGATTGACTACTAAATCACATAGGTGATCTCACTATGATATAAAGACGTAAAGAGAAGTGATGAAATATGATGTAGAGTTTATATAATTGACTACCGAGATAAAGAGGGTTATGATGATTGGTGCACATGAACGTTGTTAAACTAGCATTTGCCCCTTGAGGGGCAAAAATGAATGCCGGTAGGAAAAGAGGAAAGTTAGAACGAACAAAAACATAGGCACGGGCAGCGAAGGATACTGGTAGGAAAAGAGCAAATTTTGTAACAATCTTATATTACAAAGACATAGACACTCAACCCATAACAAAAAATAATGTTAAGTTCATCAACACAGTGAGCCAAGTACAATTGTTTTTCTCACAAACTCTGTAGTAGTAATCTCAACACTATAGATTACTACTATATATGGAATATATAAGCAATTTGAAAGAATAATTCTGCAATAATATCAATGAAAACAATGATTATAATAGCTCCTAAACTACACAAACTACTTGTGAACAAAAGTTTGCTTTCATACCATGTGTTGTAGCAATAAATTTAGGAATCTCCATATACAAGTATAGGTATAGAACTCTTTCATGGCTAATCTTTTGAAAATTACTAATAAACTAAGGAAAATAACTGGTTAACAATGACTCTCACCGCATCAAGGATTCACACATCTTCTGACAATGTAGATAGTTCACAACAAAGCACAATAAAAATGCAAACTTACAACACAATAGGAGTGGTAAATATTCGTTATGCTTGCTTCAAGAATGGAAGATACAGTGGGAAACCCATAGATGAGGAGAGGTCGCTTTGCTTGGTTGCTTTATTTTTATGAATGTAAAAGAGAGTACAAAGTTTACAAATCAGCTGAGATTAATATTTATATCACTACTTCTTGGGATAATCCATTATCCATTATGAGATTAGCTTGAAAAGCCATTGCCAACAAGGAAACTGAAGAGCATTGAACTAAAAAAGTAGTAAAATATAGCAATGTTACAAAAAATATGAACAAGCATTTAGGTTTTTTTAGAGAAAAGGAATCCCAATAATATCCATTGAAAAATACACATTACATCTAAACATTTATGCAATAGTTTCTCAAGAAGGGAAATTTGTTTTCATTGACAAAGAAGAATAAATGAACAACAAAAAGGGTTGGATCACCACTATATAGCCTTGGAAGAGTTTGTTATCTGGTGAAATAGCAAAAATGAGAATAGTAGGAAAAGTTTTCATTTGAGTGTTGTACATATGAGAAGATACAAATGATATTTACAATTAAAATTAGCTGGACGCTTCTAAATTGGAAATATAGTCTGCCCATGCAGAAGCTTTTTCAGTTATGATATTATATTCGTCAGGATTTAATAGTTTTAGAGACACTACATGAGAAGACAATTATGTTTCTATATTTGCAACTTATGTTGGTGCAACCTTGCAGGTATCGTCAAGGAAAATGAGATGTGTAGATGTTTGCCTCACATAGAAGTCGATGTCTTGTTCTGTTAGAGCATCAATTTTGTTGATGTAGTCCAGGTTTGATTGCAACACTTGCTGGAGTTATGCCATCTTGGGGGGGAGCTCATTGATATTGGCTTACATAGGGAGTTGACATTTATGGTGAACCTGATGGATTTCCTCATAGAAGTTTGTGCACTTTTCAAGAGTTTTATCAATCTCGACATTTAGTTGATTAGTGGCTTTCCTGCAAAATTCAAGGAGTGCAATATCCAGCTTCAGGGTCGCTAGTGTTTTTTGAGGGAGTTGAGGAGGAAATGTTGGGTTTTTTTCTCTCCAAGTTAACTGTTTGTTAAGCTTGTTTCCAGTAGTGATAAAATGTTGATGCATTGCTATTGAGCTTGCAATAATTTCCTACATCCTTGCCATGAATTGTTTGATATTCTAGATTTGTTGAAAGAGTGTTTTTTGACAGTTTGATAGTTGCTCTTGAAGCTTGCATGCTTGTGCCCATAACAGTTCCATGAGTGATTCCTTATCTCTCAATAACATATCTACTCGAGTCTTCAATTGATTGGCCTTGTCGTTTGCCACTGATGCACGTGTTTCAAAGTCTAAAAGGTTTGCTTGAAAATCATTTGTCTCCCCTTCTATTATCATTGACTGAACAATCAATGCTTCCTTTTTTGTGTTAAGGTTGTTGTACGCAGCTAGTAAATTGTCTTTCTCAAATAATGTGGCCTGTAATTTTGTGTTTAACTCAATGGTCTATCCACGTTCCTTTATCAAGGTGGGCTTGAGTTTCAACATTTTTTCTTTGTTTCGCTCAATAGTGGTAAGCAACTTGTCGACATTACCAGCACTTGCTTGTGCAGTTGCGACATTCACGAAGGCTGTGAATTTGGGGTCCTTTTGGGTGCCTTCTACAAGTGTGTTTTCTATGATGGTGACAATATCTGGTTGATGGAAGATGCAGTTCGAAGAACTATACACGGAGCAACCAAGCGTAGATCAAATCCTCAGAAGTAAATGGCGTAAGCTCAAGCTATGGAAATGGAAAGTGGCCTCTAGTTAGTGGGCTCAACATGTTTGTGTCCATGGGTTCTAGACTATTGACTTGTGGACTTGTTGGCTCTTTGTGCATAGCTGGTTGGATCTTTTCTTGCGCTTTTGTGTTGATATGTTCTTCCAGAGCTTTATTTTCTTTAATTTCTCTCGTGCGATGGGCTTCTTCGTTTTGCAATTTTTCCATTTCCTCTCTTTGATGTTGTTCGATTGCTAATTTTTCTGCTTCCTCTTTATCTTGTTTTTCTTATACCCTTTTGGCCTGCTCACTTTGGCTATGTATTTATGCTTCCTCTTTCTTTTGTTGCTCTGCTGATTCTTCCCTTTGTATATGTATTTCTGCTTCCTTTTCCCGGGTTGTAAATTTGATAGAAGTAGGTGCATGGTTTCCCTTTCACATTGTTGATCCTTTTATATATTTCCTCATCTGCCAGGAAATGATCTGAGTATTCAAAAGTGATTTTGCAATAAGCACAATGTTTAGCCACTTTCCCTTTGTTGTCGTTTCTTACAAAAAGTATAGTTCCGAAGTGAAAAGCTTCCAAGTCGGAAATGAAGGCTTCAACAGTTGTAATTTTTTGCAACTTGTATGCACCAATGTTGAATGGTAGAGGTGGGTAAGATGTTTTTTTTTAAGATGGAGAAAGTCACCAATTACATTGATGAAGACTTGTCTTATGGCTTCTTTATGCACAATGAAATCTGTAGCATACTTGGGAAGTAGATAAGGAGGTTTAGTGCCCCCATACATCCTTACGTATGTGTCTTCTAATGAGAAGCAGTAGTCGTCGTACTCACCTATTACAACCAAGGCATTGTCTGACAAACAATTTGGTTCTTTATTGAAGAGAAACCAATAAAGGGGCATGATTAGTAGAATGGGTCATTTGATAGTTGTCCAGTCGCATATGTTAGGTCGATTTTGAGTATGTATCGGTAATCACGCTCAGTAAACTCCTCATCACATTAATCACAATGCCAAGTATTTCCAACTTTGTGGGAAATTTTTTTCATGCATTGTATCCCATTGACAAATAGAGGGCATGCAAGGAAATGAAAGTCATCAACATTAATATGGGTGATTGTAGCAACAACTGAATACCAAGTTGCCTTATTAGAGTGTTGGAGAGATTGGAGCACAGAGATGGAAAAGCGTTTGGATGAATTGGAAGCAGAGTAGTTGTATTTTTTGCTTAATGATGGCAAGGCTGAATGGAATCCATTGTCATCAAACCATGATTGGAGAAGTTTAGCTTATTCAATGTTTGGGTTTATAAGGAGGTTGGTATTCGAGATGGTTCCAATGGTTTTTCCAATGAACTTTGTAAGACGTCCACCTTTGATTGCAAGGATAGGGGGAGTAGCTAAACCTCGAAGGTTGACAAGTTGGGCACCCTCAATTGTGCAGTGCCCCCCCCAAAGTGTGATGTCTATGCTAAAACCGGACATGTCCCTCATGCCAACTGTTTGGAGAATGGTTTCAGACCCATCTCTTTTCTATTTTCTTTCACCTCCTTTTCATATAGTATCTTTACCAAAGTAAAATAAGTGATGAACTATTTCCTTTTCCCTCCTCTCATATAATACCAAACTGAAACAAGTTGAATGGGACCAGCACGCTCCTTACGGATAAGGTTCTAATAGACAACTTGAATTTGGGTTTTTTTTTATACAACAATTACTGGTTTTACCATTCAGATCGACAAACATAGATCTCCCACCATTCTGTGTTCCTTGAATAAATCTCTTGCATATGGAAGATAGGTATGTGCCACCACACCCAACTATGTTTGATATATATATCACACCCAAATATGTTTGATTGATATATATATTTCACACTTATGAATGGCTAGAATCCAATACAATTCCAACCGTTTTGGGATTGGTGGTGGAGCCACGGTTCGCATACCTTTTTTTTTCACATTCAATTCTATCAACTTTATTCAATATTTTGACTAAGTTTCATTTTCATAAGTGATATAGGTTAAACATTATTGGTTGTATGTAATATTTAATATTTTGACTGGATTTAATTTTTATAAGTGGTAGATTTCCCTTTCCCAATATTGAACGTTGCAATGTGGCCAAATATGAATAACTGAAGCTTAATCTATCATTTGCGATGGTCACTGGTGTTGAGGTTTTCAAACACTTGTATTCTACGCAACTTAAAAATCATAAACTTACATGGATATATCCATTGGTGACCTGTGATATCATTTCCAAGTTGGACTTCTACATAATAGAAATTAGGGAAACAATTTACCAGGAAGTTACACATAAACATTGAATCACTAATTGAGTTGTTTGATTGATTACTTGGCCACAAATCCTGTGACATCCTTGGGATTTATTAACAAATAATTTAGTAAAAACATAAAAACTGTATGTGTTTTCTTTCACCACTCAAGTCTCCTTGACTTCATTGTTTCAAAACAAATTGAGGGATTACCGTCTATTGTCTGAAATCCCAAACCACACTCGAGATACCCCACCGCCAGACTGTTGCTAAATTCAAAGTCTTATAAACTTTATAAATGTAAACTCATTTTTCCAAAATCAAAATACTTCAAAGCTTGCCACAAGATACTAAAATAGAAAAAGTAGCACATGGGAAAGTAAGTATGCAATAACCAAAATAGCAAGCAAGCATACATAAAGTATCATGATCTCTCTATAGGAGAGTGGGCATAAGAATGTGCGATAAAGACTCAGTATTTATCATCACAGCTACACAAGACATGTTTCTCTAGATTTTATTTGTTGCAGTTTCAAACTAAATTAATGTTTGTTTTTGAGAAGGGAGTTGACATGACATTATATTTAAAACTACTATTTTAAAAACTAAACAAAGGAACAAAGGATGTGAGGGCATGCCACTCGCCAACGTCTTCCTGCTTCCCGAGGATCACAACTAGCAATTGAGGGAGACATGGTGACATTGCAATATAGTGTCAGGTGTCTAAGCTTTTACTCAATGCCAGCCGCAGGGTCTACTTGCTTCCTAAGGAGCACAACCTAGCAATCGAGAGACGTGGGGACGTTTCAAAATTACAAGTGTTATTCTCAACCGATGCAACGCGGACACTGGTGGAATCATGCTTGCCCTGAGGTTTGAGGAGGAATTTGTGTCGTTCTATACTTGAAACGGGTTTGTTGTTCTGCACTTGAAACGGGTTTGCTATTCATTTAATTAAAATACATGATTTGATGGAGGCATTGCTACATTTCCAGTTGCCAAAGTTAGGCGTGCTAAATCCGATTCGTAGCTACTAACTTGTGATATGGCCCTCAACTGTTGTCATTGCCATTCCAAAGACAAAATATATCATAATTGTTTATTATCAAGAGTCTAAAAGAGCTAAGTCGGTGCGGTGGCTGAAGGAGAGTGAAATGGTAGCTTAGCAGAGTCTAAAGAATGGCATGAAGGAAAGTGAAGTGTGTAACAAGATGAAAGAGATGATGGAGAAGTTGGACCGAGTAGGTGAAGGCATTGAGACTTATGTTTCAGAGACAGTGCCTCACATGTCATTCATTCACATAGTCTGAATTACCAAAGAATCGATTACCATATCGCATAAAGTAAGTTATTTCAATATTTCTACACCGTTAATGTTTCTGAGGTAATAATCAATTTGATTCACCTAGTTCTGGTTTAGAAGCACATCTTTTCAGTAGTGCATAGAGCGATCACATAAGATCAACTAAGAAAATAGGCCACCAAGTATCCAAGATGAATCAAGAAACTAATATAATAAATTATTATGTGATAGTTTGTAAGCACAACAGTCAGAAAAATAATGATTGCAAAGGTGTTTTGCTGCAAGGAACCCAACCGGTCATTAGGAGGCATGGAAACATTTTTTGGCAATTTTGCACACTATGGTTTCTGCAGGTGACTATTTCAGAAGTCAAATCCTTCAGGTTCACATCCATCGAAGTCTAAACTAATGGATACTAACATCAATTTGGAGGATTATAAGGAGGGGGATGTCACAATCCCACCTCAATATTGCAATCACATTGGTAATGAGTCATGAAGGTGGATCTTGTCATAGAAGTATTGAAGTCTTTGGATGTGGTTAGGGAGTATCAAAGTAATTGCAATCCAACCCCTCTTATTCCTAGAAAATACTCTAGTCCTAGTGCTAAGAATAAGACCCATCCCTTAACACCGTGCTTCATCCAGAATGTCAAGGGATAAGGGTGTTGACGAGCACCTGAGATGGAAGTTTAGAGTGATGTGAGTCTAGATGAAGTTGTAGGATTGATGGAAACAACTCTGGCTAGGATATTTATAAGGAAGATTGTTAAAGGAGCACCTTTTAAGGCCTGGATGAAAGAATCTTGGAGCTAGTTTTAGGGCACTTGCTAGGATTTCACATATTAGTCCGTGGATGGATATGTTTCTTAGTGAGGAATAATTGTTGATGCAGAAGTAATTATGATCAAAGACTGGCTTTAAGGTCCATCAGACATCCATCTCAAACACTGGAAACCATGGTTTGATTGAAGCATCTAACTATTTGAAACATATTTGTGTTTTTATTGCCAAGATTGCCTTTGGAGCTTTGGAATGACAAGATTTTGGAAGAAATGGGGAATTCTTTAGTTTGCATTTTATTTTCATGGAATAATTGATAGACCTGAAAAAGACTACAAGGCCCTACCCATTTTTTTCATATATGGGATCTGGATCTCAAGGAAAAAATAATTTCATAGGGCATAGTCTTGACTTTTGCTCAAGTAGCCCATAAAATTAGGGTCTCTTTTGAAGGCAAGTGGAAACCTCCTAAAGAGATCACTCACATAGATTTAAAGGAGCCTTCCCTTGATTATGAAAAGGAGCCTTCATAGGGCATAGTCTTGACTTTTGCTCAAGTAGCCCATAAAATTAGGGTCTCTTTTGAAGGCAAGTGGAAACCTCCTAAAGAGATCACTCACATAGATTTAAAGGAGCCTTCCCTTGATTATGAAAAGGAGCCTTCATAGGGCATAGTCTTGACTTTTGCTCAAGTAGCCCATAAAATTAGGGTCTCTTTTGAAGGCAAGTGGAAACCTCCTAAAGAGATCACTCACATAGATTTAAAGGAGCCTTCCCTTGATTATGAAAAGGATTGGGGGGTATTTTAGATGGGACTTGTCAAGGAAGCCTAGGTATGTGTGGAGCAAAGGCCATACTTTTCTTTGAGTTATCACATTATTTTATTTTAAATTATGTTGTAGGACAAAGGCCCAGTAACCGAGTTGAATTTTATTCTTTATGGATTCTAATGAAAACATCAACATATAAAGGATTAACATTAATGCAGGTCTTTGGAGACTCCAAATCGCTAATAGAGACTGCGTTCATGTCGCTATTTTCGCCAACTATGTGCAAACCTAGCCAACTCTTTTTTTTCTCAAAACTTACAACCTGGTAAAGTTTTCATTCCTAAATTTCATAAGCGTGTCATCCTTTATTTCAAAAATGCTAATCATCCGTATATCAATAAGCCAAATATTAAAAAATAATAATAAAGATAATTATAAAATTATTTTATTTTATATCATTTAGGATAATGTTTTATTTTTATCTTTAAAGCTTTGTTAAAAATTAATAATAAAGATAAATATAAAATCATATTATTCTAAACTTATTTTATATAATCTAGAATAATGTTTTATATTTATCTTTAAAGCTTCGGTTATAAATTATTATGAGTTTTTGCAAAAATGCATTTGGCTATTATTCATCAAGCCCAACCTGCAAGTTATTCGTTTCACCAAGAACCAAGCCATCGTGCAAGCAAACTTTCATGCCCACACATGGAACGTCAAAGGAAATCTCATTGCCAAGAGTTGTATAAAGTGTTCAACGCATAAATTGTTTTGGATAGTGCTCTATTATATAAAGACGTTTAAACATAGTTTCTTATTGCGTGTGGTATATATCCGAGTCAAAGCACTTCCGTCTACAAAGTGCCACAATTTTACAACAAGAGACATGTATGCACAAGTGTCAAAGAAACATCCCGTCAAATCTTTACACTTTCCAACGAGTTAATGTAGTCATCAAGTGTTGAACACCAAGCACCAGAGCATTTTTTCAGACCAAGTCTTGATCAGAAGTTGCGGATTGGTAATGGACACCACCTTGTGATCAGACGTCATGGGATCAATGCTAAGAAGAATGTTACATATGTGTCCAAGCCTAGTTATATTTTATGTTGTTCTTCTAAGTCTCGAGATAATTCAATACTAATTGAAGAAGCATTGTCATCTTCCTGTTCCCCCGGTGTTCCTTCAGTAATCGGCGAATAATTGTCTTGGAATACATTTATACCAAGTTAATAGCTCAAAGGTTGTCACAAATGGTTCAGAGAATTCCATAAATGATCTGGGCATTTCAAGTTTTTCACATGCAGAAGGACAACATTGATTTCAATTTCAATCATAGATTTGAATTGGTCATTTCAATTGATATATGTTTAAATAGACACTTCAATTTTATAAATTATGAAGCTCATGAAGGGAATCCATTCGGTCGATGGTGCATATTATTGTTACAGGAGTTTGTTAATGGAAATCATTCATTATTGAAGGGATACTCTACACTATCAGGCATCTTATGTGGAAACAGGAGTTGGATACAAATTATGTTGGTTTTATGAAAAATGGAGCACAATGGCTTGTAGGTAATACAAACATTAAATTTGTTGAAATTGACCATCTTTCACTTGCAGCATACAATGATTTGATTCTTTCACATTTGGTATTCCTCAAGTGAGGAAATCATTTTGATAGAAGGCTTGAAGTTAGATGGCATCGATCCAGGGTAATATACTTCGTAGTGATGTGAAAGAGTTACTTCTTGATGTTACTCTTATGTCCCTGGAAATTAAAATCCTTGGTGGAGTATTTACAAGACTTATCAATAGAAACTACATGAAGATAATGAAGCATTGCACAGTGAAAACCAGTGCATGCTACCAAAACTTACATCACCGAGAATTAATGAAATGCCAATTGCTAGAGCTCAAGTGTAAGTGTCATTTAAATCCTACAAGTTCCAGTACGTGTTTACCAAGTTGTTAAGTGATGGATGCGCTAAAGGAGATTTCCTGAGAGTATGTTGCCAAATGTTCTAGGTGGAAGAGCATTTAACAACAATAGAATTAAAGCAGTTCACACATTTTTGAAAGACCAGATTCGTTGAGCAATATCCTCAAATAAGTTGCTATGTGATAATGTTAATACAAGGTCAACGATTTATTTGAGTTGATATTTTCCTCAAATTGTTGATCTCATACCATAGTTTTATTTCAAATCTATTTTGAGTGAGTTTCCTGATTTTATCAAGATATTTTGTTATCTCAAATCAGAATTTGATGCATAGTTTCAGGATCTAGTTTCATGATGGCTATAATGTATTAGATATTATAAAAGATAAGTGGAGGAGTTCTTCCTGAGGAAGCAGGGGGTTCGATGAGGGAAAACTAAAGCAGATATGACTCTGTAATCTTTCATATACATCAAGTATAGTAATTTTTATGCTTCTAGATCTATGATCCATTGTTAGATTGTGCCTTTTCATATATGAAATAGTGTAATAAGCATTATAAATATATAAACAGATTATATAAATGTTAGTGAGTTTCATTTTTTGAGTGATTTTACATGTTATTATGTGTAAGTGCATTTTCATTTTTGAGTTATTTTACATGTTATTACGTGTAAGTTGTTGAATAGATGCAAGACATTTGTGGGCTCTTCCCATTCCCAAGCCATAAGCAGATCAAAGACATTATTCTCGAGCATAAAAAAATTCCTTGTATAAGGAGAAGGTACGAGGATGATGAGGTTACGTGATCCCACAACCCACATCACCATCTTAAATTGTAGGGAAGACACTATGGCTCTCATGAAATGTAAGGTACTTCATCATCGTTGCGGCTGAAGTAGTCTTCTATGACCGCACCTACTGCACGGTTACACTTGTCGTGATACACTGCATGAACCCTCTTATGTCAGCCAGTCTAACTTGAGTCAACTCCTAATATTATAACCAATTTCGAATTAGCTTTACGATTTAAACCTATACAAAGTTTATCATAAAATTTAAATTATAAAGTCAAATATGTAACCAATTAGAATTATAATAATCCTAATTCAACATTAAATCTTGACCCTAACATATAGTTTAACAAATCATAATCAAATAATTTTTTTTTTTAAATATAATAAATTTAAATAATTCAAATTTTAGTAAATGTATATTTCTAAATTATTATTATTATATTTTTTTGGTAAAATAAAATAAAATAGAATATATATATATATATATATATATATATATATATATATATATTAAACAAAAAGCAACTAATTCAAATTAAATAATCAAAATTTTAAATTATTTACTAATTTGAATGAAATATATTAAACACAAATATTTAAAATAACTAAAAATCAATAAAAATTGAGTGTATTTCTCTATAGTTTTTGACATTAGCCAAGGTTATTTAAACCTTAACCCTAATATCTATGGGGCGGCTAGGATCCTTGCATGAGAGCCACACGTCTCACCCCGGAAGACCATTCAAAATAAGGCGAGAAGGGGTTAACCATCCATTTTCTCCACTGAAGAGTTCGCTCTGCAACTCTGTCACTTTGCCAAGCTTCATGGCTTCTTCATGGGGGAAAACTTCACTCGGGACAGGTATATTGAAGCTCTATTCAGTTTTAATGGCGTTTTAACTTTGTGTTTTGGTTCAATTTGTGGATCATGATGAATAATTGTGTGTGCAGATGGTGAGAGATCCGTCCGAGAATTGAAAGCCACCATGCCAAGACATTTTAACAATGAACGCCAGTGCAGCCTCAGATCCTTCTCAATGAAACAAAGATATTTTTCTTTTTCTCTTCCAGAAACAAGGATGAATTGTGGGATTGTTGAGAGTCAGCTCTGGGATTTTTTCTTCATCTCTATTTCCTTTTCTTAATGCTTGATAATTTTACTGAACCTGCCTTACTTTTCTTTGGACAGGTATTAAAGACTTCATTGAGTCTGAGCAAATCAACCAGATTTTCTGGCTTATAAATACTTTCACAGATCTCCTACGTCAGTGTGTGTATGGTAGCGTCTTGACATTACACCTCCACAAATCCAACGCAACCTGTGTTCCAGGAGCCCTTGCACAAAATCCTCGGTGGACGAATAAGAAAACAGGGTGTAAAACTGTGGAATAAGGTTTCGAGTTTTATAGGTTGTGCTGCCTTATATCTTTACGGATGATAATATTGTGGGAGGAGCTTTCATGTCTTGCTCTCAAAAAATTTACTGCACACACTTTCTTTGCAAGACCCTGGTTGTATTGCTATTTTATTCTCTGTTAGGAAGCATTTCCCTTATCTTCGTCATTTGGATTGTGAACTGCTGCAGCAATGAGTCCCCCACATGATGGCCATTCTCTATTCCCAAATTTTGGAAATCCTTTCAGAATGGTTTCTCCTAATCGATCGTCTGACCAGTCTGCAAAGCTTAATCGCATATTGAATTCCTTTGAGAATTCCTTAACAAGAAGATTAAAGCAACTCGATCCAAAGATGATGAATGACACGATAAATCTGTCGTGGATGCATCTAGCCATGGGGGTTTTATCTGCTACACACGCAGACCTCAAGTCCCTTATTACAGATCTCCAATTCCCTGTAACAGAATGGGATGAGAAATGGATGGACGAATACCTGGATGACACTGTAAATCTTCTGGACATTTGCCTTGCATTAAATGTTGAAATCTCGAAGCTTGAACATTTCCAGCTTCTTGTTCATTATGTTTTGCATTTGCTGGACTTTTCAGATGGCGTTTGGTCTAATGACAAAAAAATGGCTCTCAAGGAGAAGAACGGTGTAAAATCCCAAAGGAATAGCAAGATAGAATGGTAGAGGCAGATTCAGAGGGGGTCGCGATGGCGGAGGGAGAGGAGGCAGCCACTTTGGTGGTCGAGGGGGTGATCGTGGTGGCAGAGGTAGAGGAGGCTGTCGCTTTGGTGGTCGAGGTGGTGATCACGGTGGCAGAGGGAGAGGAGGCCTATGGGCGGCGGTGGCGGCCAGATGGTGCAGGAGGATGGTGCAGGCGGCGGGAGGATGGTGCAGGTGCAGGTGGAAGGATGGCAGGCGGGATGATGGCGGGCGGATGGTGCAGGTGGCGAGGAGGTCTGCGGTGGCGAGGAGGTCCACGGATGGTGTAGGAGGTGATGAGGTCTGCGGAGGAGGGGTGGGGAGGTCTGCTGAGGATGGGACGCGAGAAGGTCACAGGAGAGTGGAGGCGGAGGAGGTCGAGGAGGTCAGCGGCGGGAGGAGGCCACGGCAACGGTGGCGTGGCAGGAGATGCATAAGCATCCACGTGGCATGATTCCATTAGCTTCATGAGCGAAGAATCTAGCTGACGTGGAGGTTATGCACCTCCATGGTGAAATGCCTACGACGTAAAAATGTGATAGGTTAAAATGTAATTTATAGTTAAATATAATTTGTATTATATAAATTTTAACATTCAATATATTAAATGTAATTATTTTCAATATATTAAATGTAATTATCTGGAAACATGATAGTTAAGAATGAATGAAAATGTTACTCACATGAATTAAAAGAATAAGTGTTTGTTCACATGAATTAAAAGAAGGCAAGACTCTGCTAAAATACGATTTTACTCTTTAAACCATTTGCAATACATGACTATATCATATTAAGGTTATTAATCCATACTTCAATAAACTCTACATTGAACTAACTTCAATCTTATTCTGATTGTTTACCTTGCAACCACTTTGAATGGTGCTTATTTTATCTTTAAGTTCACATATCATTGACATTCATTTACATGGCACATAGACTTCTCACCAAGCATTTGTTTGTGAAATGCTATACCTAAATCTAAAAGTTTTGGTTATGTATTGTTGCTATCTATTTTGTTCTTGTGTGATAAATTTAGAACAATGTCACAATGTACCAATATTTTTTTTTTTGTTTTCTAGTTTGTCCTTGACTTGTGAGACTAGCCTATGGTCTAAGAAACCATGACACAGGGGCATCTAAACCATCAAAATCACCCAGGGATCGCACCTAGCCTAGGCCACACCAACCCTCAGCATGGCTGGATTTTAAGTGTCTCCTCCCAACTACCTCGTGGGGTTAAAAATTGGGTTTCCATGTAGAACAAGGCCCATCGAAACCAACCATGCTAATGATATTTGACACAATGTACCAATATCTTTGTGTTAACTAATATTGTCAATTCTAAAAGTGATATAATATATTGGAGCAAAATTTTAGGCATCGCAAAAGCCAAGATTGAATTTCCATGCAACATCAAAGATAAGAAGGGATTCATAACAATTTAGTCACCTTGACCTAGCTTTTCTTCAGCACAAAGGCACATCTTCAAACTCTATATTTCTTGAAAGAGAGTATTTTCAATGATAGACCAAAAATAAAACATCTTCGTCAAATTTGTAGTGTTGTTGGACCTCGCTCAATTAAAAAATAAAGTAACCTAATGAGAGAAAGCTTAATTTTCCAATATGATGAATCAATCAACCTAATTTTAAACAAGAAATTGGGCATTTTAATATTTGAAATAGTATTGCAAAATACACATCCATTGAACTCCTTAATGTCACAGAAGATGCTTAAGTTTCTAAGATTTATTTCACAAAACAATGGAAGGAAAGCGGAGATGTTTCTCAATTTTGACCCATGCAATTGTCTTAGATAAATTGAGTTCCACTATAATCCTATAGGACTAAATGTTGCTAAACTAGAAAAATAATCATGGCATCCACTAGATAATGAGATTTAGCACATTGATAACATACATGAACCATGTGCAAGTAGCAAATGATTTCCCACATGATTTACACAAACTAGGAATTGATGTGTTGCGACATCATCTATTTGCTTTGATTTTGATCCTCCATAAAATAATTAGGTGATTTTTATGGTTGTGTTCTTCATGTTATTCATTGTGGTGATTGGTGACGTCTTTGGTATAAAACCATTCATCTATGCAAGCAAACAAAATTGGTGTGATAACAAATACCTCCTATGTAAGCAAATGAAATTGGTGTGATAACAAATACCTCCTTATGTATGAAGTTAGGATCACAACCATATAATAGAAATACATCATTGATTCTTTTCTATATATATGGGTGTGTGAGAAAGAGAGTCACGATAAGGGTAACTTTGGTTCAGAGAGAGAGGAAGCCACCTACATCACAAGAATGTTAGGTGAAATCCGACTATAATATTTTAAAATTAGGTTGGCATGTCCCCATCCATCAATCCGACTAAGAGAGGGGGACATGAACAAATTTTGGGTTGCTAAATTTCGCCTCATAGCCATATCATGAATTTCATAACATTTAAAATGTGTGTGCAGATGCATAATAAAAATACATAGTGGAAATAAACTCAATCCACATGCACATATCATGCATATACAGGCATAATCATCACATGAATCAAATAAAAACATTACAAATTCAAATACAAGAGAATACTTATCTTTAAGCAAAGAAGATCCAAGCAACTAGATGTGTAAGAGAGATTTTCCACCCAACTGTAGGAACTCTATCCAGAATATACTCTTTCTGTTGAGAGGACACCCCCAAGATGGGCTATGAGGCCACCAAGGTGAAGGACACACCTACATGCTTCTCTATCTCATCCCACAACCCATCCTTCTCTCTATGCTTAGACAAATGCTCACACATATCTCTATAGGAGTCTCACTCAGCTATCATAGCCCTGGATCCAATAATACCTGTCCCACACACCACCCTTCTATGCTCATGCATCCTCTTCATCGATCCATGCTTCCATCGGGTGATCCATCTTGCCAGGTGCTTCCAGTGTGGGCACAAAAGGAGGCCAATATGATGTATGTTGCTGAAGAACAACCCGTAGCCTTAATTTGTGGCTTCTCAAGCATCTGCGAGTAGAAAAACTAAATGGGTAAGGGTTTCTAGCTTTCCCAACCTCTATGCTCACCTACAACCATCTCTTTTCTCGTCCAATCTGCAACCATGGATCTAAATTCAAATTTCTGGGCTATACACAGTCTGGTAATGGTCATGAACATCAATAGAGAACTCTATGTAGTGTAGATCTACACGATAGAGTGATAGCATGAGTGTTGAATCCATAGGATATGAGATAATGGTGAAAAGACAACTGACATAGATTCTGACCATACAATAAAGGACTCCTGATAGCTGCAGACCGACTTCTGACATTTAACAGAACTGCCGTGACAAAAGTGCATTCAACCCCATGCTTCAATAACTGCATGAGGTGAATTTTCTCACCAACCTCACACATGCATTCAATGATTGGAAATAGTCAAAAGAAGGGGATTGGCTCATTTAAATCACATGGAAGAATTTGGATGAGTTCTAAGGTTGACACTTGGAAACAAAGGATGTAGTATCCCATAGGCCCCCTCTCCTCTTCCCCTATAGTTCTCTTTACACAACCATCTTTGACCATTTTATTATTTATGCAACATAATATTTACATATATTTCGAGTTAGCATGACAAGCCAACCATACGGTCCAGATAAAAATATTTACTTCATACATGCCTAACCATTCACTAGTCGGGACTTGGCCTTGAGCTTCACACTAGGAATCCATACTAGCATATTTACATCGTTTACATAATTTTGTTTAAATACATTCCAAGTCAAAACTGGTGGTATTACAATCTCCTCCCCCTTGGAATAACAACGTCCTCAATGTTTGTTCAAAACCATAACAAAAATGGATATGCCTCTCTCATGGCATCCTCCAAGTCCCATGTAGCCTCACCAGGACCAAAGTGCTTCCAATGCACCTTTACTTATCTGATGGTTCGGTTCCAAAGAAATGTTATCTTCCTGTCTAGGATGCATAGTGGCTTGGTTTGAAACTCTCTCTCAAGTTCCACTTGGATGACATCCCAATCAATCACATGGTTAGGATCATGTACATATTCCTTAAGCAAAGAAACAATATGAGCTCTAGTGTTAGCAGGAAATGGAATTCTATATGCAACTGGCTCTATCCTATTAAGTAATTCAAATGGCTCGCAATATGTTGGTGATAGCTTGGCACAACTTCCAAGATTCAAGGAACTCTTCCTTGGCCTCACTTTGAGGTAAACATGATTCCCAATGTTGAATTCCCCATACACTTTGTTCTTATTTGCTTAGCTTTTCTGTCTATCTTGGGCTTCCTTTAAATTCTGCCTAATCTTTGCAACCTCTTATTCCATTTCCTTAAGTAATTCTGGCCCAAGTACAATTTTGTTCATTGGATTATCCCAAGTAACTAGTGTCCTACACTTTCTGTCATACAAAGCTTCAAATGGACTCAGGCCCAATGATGCTTTTTCCCATTGTTATATGCAAACTCTACCAAATGTAAATAATCTTCCCACTTAGATGGTGTGACCATCACATACATGCAAAAAATATCTTCAAGCACATGATTTACTCTTTCTATTTTCCCATTTGTTTGTGGATGGTAGGCAGTACTAAAGTTTAGTTGTGTACCCAAATTTGCAAAAAGATTTTTCCATAATTTTGAGGTGAACTTGGTATCCTTGTATGAAATTCTTTCCTTAAGAAATCTATGCAACTTGAGAATATCCTTCATGAAAATATTTGCAACGTCATCTGTTTTATATGTGTATTTATACAGAATGAAACGGGCCACCTTTGTTAACTTTTCCACCACCACAATGATGGATCCATGTTGTCTCATTTTCATTGGTAAACCTGTAATAAAATCCATGGAAATCACTTCTCATTTTGCATTCTGGAATTGGTAAGGATGAAATAAACTTTTTGGGTGTTAATGCTCACCCTTCACTTGTTGACATTTCATGCACTTAGAAATATACTTAGCAATGTCATTTTTCAATCCTGACCAAAAATATTGCTTCTTGGTTGTAGCAATTGTTTTATGGTATCATGGGTGACCAGAATATGGAATTTTATGGATTTCATCCATAACAATTCTCCTAAAGTATTCTACATTTAAAATACACATCCTATTTTAATAGGTAAGAAGTCCATCATCCTCCAAATGATAACCTTCATACCTCTTTTCAAAATTATACTGCTGTAATTTGTCTTTTATTTGCACATATAGTTCATGTTCAACAAGATAATTGAAAAACTGCTACCTCAAATCTAACTAAAAAGTACTAATGGTTGCCACATGCATTGAAATTACTTTTTTGTTGATTGCATCAACCATTTTATTTTTTTTATTCTTTATGTGTTTGATTTCAAAATCAAATTCACATAAAAACTGCAACCATCTAGCTTTCCTTGAATTTAATGTTGGCCGCTCAAATAAATATTTTAAACCACATAGGTTTGTCCTTAGCTCAAATTTTTTTCCCATTAAATGGTGCCTCCCCATATTTAAAGCGTGTACTATGATTGCAAGTTCCAAATCATGGGTAGCATAATTATCGTCAAGCTCTTTCAATTTTCTAAACTCATAACACACCACATGATTTCCTTGCATAAGAACTCCTCTAAATAACTATTTACATGGATCCGTACACACCACAAAGTCATTTTTTGGGTTTGTAATTTTTAGAATTGGAGCACATGTGAGAAGCTTCTTTAACAGTTGGAAGCTTTCTTCACATCTCTGTTTCCACTCAAATTTTATTCCCTTCATTTACAAAGAAGTGATGGGGTTTGCAACCTTGTATAATCATTCAATAAAAGGCTTGCATAGTAACCAACAAGACCCATAAAATATCTCACATCTGTCACATTCCTTGGATTTTGCCAATTCATGTTGGCTTCAATCTTTTCCGGATCAATTGATATTCCTTCCTCTGAAATAATGTGACTCAAATAATGAATTTTATTTTTGTATAAATCACATTTTCTTAGCTTTGCATACAACTTATGCTCCCTTATCAATTGTAAATCCATCATCAAATCTTTTTCATGATCCTCTTCATTATTAGAATAAATAAGCTAAAAAAACAAGAATGAACTTGTCCAAATACATGTTGAAAACACTATGCATGAGACACATGAATGTAGCTGGTGCATTAGTGAGACAAAATGGCACCACCACAAACTCATAGTGTCCATGCCTTGTTTTAAAATTTTTCTTGTGAATATATTCTTCCTTGATTCCCACCTGATGGTAACCAGACTTGAAGTCAATCTTTGAAAATAGCTTTTCGCCTCTCATTTGATAAAAAATATCATCAATTCGAGGTAAGGGGTAGTTGTTTTTCACTGTAACTTTGTTCAACTACATGTATTTGATACATAACTGGAGTGTTCCATCTTTCTTTTTCACAAATAGTATGGGTTCTCCCCATGGAGACACACTTGGTCGAATGTATTTCTTTTCCAACAATTCTTGCAATTAAATTTTCAACTCTAATAATTTTTTGTACTCATTATGTAAGGAGTCTTGGACACTGGTGTAGCTCTTGGAACAAGATCAATGGTGAAATCAATGTCCCTGTTTGGAGGAACTCCCAACACTTCATCGGGAAACACATCCCTGAATTATTGCAACACATGATAATCCTCCAACTTGGGAATTTCATTTTTTGTTTTATCCAAAACATGGGCTACATACAATTGGAAAATTTTCCTATAGAATTTCTTCAGCTGCATGGATGAAATCTTCCTAAAAAAAACTACCTTTGGAATTCCATTTACAACCCTTGGGTTTCCTTCTTCATCAATGCACTCAAAAGTCTTGATGTATAAATCAAGTTTAACTCTTTGTACTTCCAACTAGTCCATTCCAATGAGAGTATCATAGGAACCAAGTGGAAAAATATTAAGGTTTGCACAAGTGAACAAACCATCCATTTCTAGTGGACATTTCTCCAGCATTTCAATAACTTTCCTCTTGGTTCTAGTGGCTAGTTGGACCAACCATGAGTTATCTTTCTTGGATTTCTTAAAAACACAAATCTCAACAATTTTATGAGTGATGTAACTGTGAGTAGATCTAGGGACAATCAAAATAGAAATAGATTTCTTAGCAATCTTACCTTCAACCTCAATAACAATTGATTGATGGTATGCTTAGCGGTCCTCTAGTGTTGCATAGATTCTAGGGACTGTCCTTGCCAGTTGACCCACAATTTCAACTTCTTGGATTTTGTGAACATGCTTTGCAGTCCCATTTCGATGTAGACATTTTCTAAGCATATGGTTCTCTCCACATCCCCAACACTGAAGTGGCTCTATTGGCTCTCTTGTATTTCCTTCCATGATCCTAGATGGCTTAGTCACACCCTATAGTGGCTACCTTGGCTGATTTCTAAATTGAGGAGGTTTAGACCCCATCTTTCTTTGGTAAAACTTCTCATTTTTCTTATCCTTCCATGCCTTATGGAATTCTGGATTTCTTTTGTTTTGATCATAACAATACTTGGTCTCATATAGAGTTCCAGGTTCATCAAAATCAATTATATCCTTGTATGACTGAGGTAATCCAGTTAGAAAATGTTGAATTTTCACCTTATTATCTATGATATACTTGACATATCTCAGAAGCACCACAAATTTATTTGCATATTCCTCCATTGTCATTTGTCCCAATTTCATCTCATAGAACTCTTTGATTTTTCCATCATAGTACCTATCAAAGAGGTACTTTTGCTTGAAGTACTTCTTGAACTGCTCCACACAATCTTCCTTTCATTGATCTTCTTTATCTACCTAAGGTGATCCAACCATATAGATTCCCTTCCACTCAGATTGAGTATAGATGCTCTTTCTTTCATATTTCCTAAGTAGTCTTGGACTTGGACTTGGAAATAATTCCTCATCCCAAGAAGCGAAGCCTTAACTTCTTGAATAGATTTTACTTCACTGTCAAAAGTAGGAGGCTTGGACTTCCTAAATACTCCATGTGAGTTTTTCTTCAAAGGCCTCTTCTTCTTATTCCCATGAGATGAATATATTGAACCTTCAATGGAATTTATAGAGTCGGATGATTCACTAGAAGAGATTTCTGGAGTATATGTCATGTCTCTAGAAATCCTTCTTGAACTATGCCTGGGACCTCTTATGGGAATGATTCCTTGAACTACTCCCACTATTTTCCTGATTTTCTGAGTGATGTCTAGAGTTAATATTCCTATGAATGCCTGAAAAAATTTGAAGCATAGATGCATTCAGTTGATTCTGTTTTTCTTGATCTCTAATCATCCTCTCATTGTCTACTCTACAACTCTGCAGTTCTACCCTTACGATCCTCATGGTTTCTGCAATGTATGGGGGAGTCACTTGGTTTCTTCTACCATTGGATTCTGTCTTTGCATTCTCAACTTGTGTGTTCTCTCTCATGACATCTTTCTTAGCCTCATAGGGATCTTGTGCATCATCCATGATTATGATCTTCTTCGCTCAACCAAGACCAAAGATCTCTTGACTGCACTAGACTAAATTTTGACCTTTAACTATCCCTAATAGGATATTGAATTTTCAAAAGTGTTCATATAAACAAATTTGTTAGTTGCATTATATTCTTAGAAAATTATAAAATTAGTTTTCATGAATTATGGGAACAACCCATATTGTCAATGTCTATCAAATTACAAAAATATCTGAATCACCCCTTCATAATCTAACTATGCACAATTGTTTCCTGGGGTGATATCAAAGTGCAACATTTCCATTACCCTGAGTCATGTTATCACCATAAGAATATCTCAAAATTGATGATGTCTCAGGGGGACGATGGGGGTCAAGGGGGCTTTCCCTCTTGCGGAAATCTGGCGCATAAGATCGACACTATTTTTCGATTTCTAGCACCTAGAATCCAACTATGGAAAACCCTGCTCTTTCTACAATTTGTGCACTTCCGATGCCACTCCACATCATATTACCACTTATCAGACATAAGTAGTTTCAATATCCATGGGAAGTGGTTTCCCTAAAATTGCTTTTATGAGCCTGAGTGCATGAGAGGGTGACACATCATAGGGTGGTTTTTATTTCAGGCTCATGCCAATTAATTAACCTTCGTTCATCTTCATGGGCCTGAAGCACTATTAGCCATCAATCAAATCTGCACGATCTTCCAAGACTGACATGACCCGTGGGGGTCCAATAATTCCTAACATCACTATACATCACGTCTCTCCATGTCACATCACTGCATGTCAAACCAAAATTGGTTATAGGATACTTGGGAATGTGGTTTCCCAAAACTGCTTTTACGAGCTTGAATGCATGAGCGGATGACACGTCAAGAGGGCAGTTTTCCTTTTAGGATCGTGCCAATTACTTAAGCCTTATATACCTTCATGAGCCTAAAACACTGTCAACCATCGATCTTGATCCTCATCACCCAACAGTCAGATATTCATTCACCCTCGCACTCTGTCACATGTAGTCACCTATGCAGACGGATTTGATGTGGTTAGTCTACATCATACCTTCTTCCCATGTGGCCCCTCCATGTCGGACCTCCTTCTCACATGGATCTTCCACGTCACCCGTCCATGTGGCATGGGTGGGGCCCACTCTAAAATTCCCATTTTTAAAATTTTTGTAACTATGCAAAATCAGTAATAAGGGGATTATTTCGAAATTAATTCAAAATTACTCCTGGACCCTTATTTGTCACTTAACAGAACCCAATTTTTATGGAATTATTCCTGATTTTTGCCTATAAGTTTGGATTTTTGGCCCATAGAACTTCAGTATTGCAACAAGAAGTTCTGACACCACTATGTCACGTCCCCATCCATCAATCTGACCAACAGAGGGCGACATGAATGAATTTTGGGCTTCTAAATTTCTCCACATAGGCATATTATGAATTTCATAACATTCAAAATGCATATGCAGATGCATAATAAAAATACACAGTGGAAAAAAACTCGATCCACACACACAAAACATGCATATACAAGAATAATTATCATTGACATCAAATAAAAAGATTACAAATTCAAATATAATAGAATACTTATCTTTAAGAAAAGAAGATCTAAGCAACTGGCTATGTAAGAGGAATTTTCCACCCAACCATAGGAACTCTATCTAGCATATACTCTTTTTGTTGAGAGGCGACCCCCAAGTTGGGCTATGAGGCCACTAGGGCAAAGGAAACACCTATAGGCTTCTCTCTCCTTAACCCACAACCTGTCATACTCTCTATGCTTAGCCAAATGCTCACACAAATCTTTACAAGAATGCCACTCAACCATCACTTAGCCATCACAACCTTGGCTCCAACAATACTTGCCCCACACAACACCCTTCTATGCTCAAGTGTCCCCTTCACCTATCCATGGTTCCCTTGGGTGATCCATATTTCCAAGTGCTTCCAGTGTGGGCATAAAAGGAGGCCAATCTAATGTATGTTGTTGAAGAACAACCTGTAGTTTTAACTCGTGGCTTCTCAAGCATCCGTGAGTAGCAAAAATAAATGGGTAAGGCTTCCTAGCTTACCCAACCTTTATGCTCACCTACAACCATCTTTTTTCCTGTCCAATTTGTTGCTCTATCTCTAAATTTGAATTTATTTGTTATACAATGTATGGTAATGGTCATGAACATCAATAGAGAGCTCTACATAGTGTAGATCTGCATGAGAGAATGACAGAATGAGTGTTTACTCCATAGGATATGAGATAATGGTAAAAATACAACTGGCATAGATTTTGACCATAGAAGAAAGGACTCTTGATAGCTGCAGACCGACTTCTAACATTTGACAAGATTGTCACAAAAGTGCATTCAGCCCCATGCTTCAATAACTGCATGAGGTGACTTTTCCCACCAACCTCACACATGCATTCAATGATTGGAAATAGTTAAAAGAATGTGTTTAGCTCGTTTAAATCACATGGTAGAATTTGGATGAGTTCTAAGGTCGACACTTGATAACAAAGGATGTAGTCTACCATAAACCCATTTCTAGTTCCCTTCTAGTGGAATCATAGCCCCTTTAGTGCTTTTTACAGAACCATCTTGGACCATTTTATTATTTATGCAACATAATATTTACATATATTTCAAGTTAGCATGACAAACGAACCGTAGGATCCAAATACAAATATTTACATCATACATTCCTAGCCATTCACTAGTCAGGCCTTGGCCTTGAGCTCCACACTAGGAATCCATACTAGTATATTTATTTACATCATTTACATAATTTTGGTTAAATACATTCCAATTCAAAATTGGGGGTATTACATAAGTGGGCATCATCTTTACAGAGTGACAGATGATTCTAGAGTGATCATGGAATGGGCTTTTGGGAAAGTAAAGTTGCAGGTATCTCTCTTGGATCAATGGAAGCAAAGAATTAGGGAGCTTCAAGGGAAGTTCCACAATTTATCCTATAGACATATTTATAGACAATTTAACATTGAAGTAGACAAATTGTTCAAAAAATATATTGGACTAGTGGATGGGCTACTTTTATTTGAAGAAATCCAGGAACATCATGTGGTGACAAAAGGTCCTTCCAAGCATACTAGTTTCCGGCTATTGGTTGTTACTTTCAACATTTCCTAGTTTTTTATTGCATTTAGTTTACTGGATTATAGAACTTTCATTTTACTTGAACAATGTGAACATATTTCATGTATGTTGGTGATTAGAGCTATATGTTGAGGGTTTTGTTAAGTCATGTGATTCGAATATTTTTGGAACTGTTATTGGGTTGAAGAAGAAGTCACAAGTGTTTTCTTGGTCATTAGAATGGGCCTTTGAAGCTCATGATATATAGTTTTTGTAGTAGCATGTCAGTGAATTGCAAAATTTGGGACTATCAAGAACACAAAATGTTAACTTTGATTCAAGTTTTGAATAACAAGTAGCAATATTTTTTTCATGTGAGAAAAGTAGGTGGGCATAATTCAAATTTTAATGTTCAAATTAGCAAGGGATTTACCAATTTCCCAGCAAAGGTTTTGGCACCTAGCCAACTTTTTAGCTTCAAATACCTTTTTTTTTCTACTAAGCCTAGAATGCTTTGAAAATTTCCCTGGATTTGAATTTTGGGACAACTGTGATTCTTTTTTTCCATTTGAAAATCAAATTTTGATAGATTTGTGTTTTTTTGGTTGCCATGAGAAAGACATTCGTCTGGTTTTTTTATGTTATGCTATGTGCAGAGCAGCTTCAACCACTACATCAATGGGCATTAAAACCTTGAAGAGAAATGGTTTTTTGGTTCAAAATGTCGAGTAAAATCTTATAGGACACTATAGGTTCCCAGACGTTCTCTTTCTTCTTTGAGGGTAAGCAAGTCGAAGGGAAATTTACTAGAAGAGTTCACTTGAATATTTGGCGTAAGATTGATTTTATCATTACCACACAATTAAAGCAAATCAAGACCCTTTTAAAAATTCAATCTTACTAGTAATATCTCCTTATAGTAATTCATAGTTCCCTTGTATTGAATTTATTGGTAGGATTTTGATCCTCAGGGAACAATTCCCTTCAAGATAGAAGACAATCAGGGTAATCATTTAATGATTTTGCAGCGAAAATTTCAGGAAGAGCATATAAAAGTTGAAGATTTGCAATTTGACATGGATTCCCTCAAGGGAAATACTTCCAATTGAACCTATGTTAGGTTAGCAATAACTTATTGTTAAGGAGACAACCATTGCTTTGAGTTCAATTGCTTTGGATATGCCAACAAGATTGAAATTGATGCCATGGACATCGTTCAACCACAACCAACTCCATCAAATTCAGTACGAAGAAGCAACTGACTGTAAAGGCGTATTAACTACACAGAAGAATTTTGAAGAAACCTTGGTATCAGGGAAGGTAGTTGAGTATATTACAGAATGGTATTAGAGATCAAATTCAGTGATGGGTCCTTTCATGCCAAATGGAATAGATCACAATTACAATAATGTGTGTAAAATGCTAATGACTTAGCTTGCAATGGAATTCTTGGTGGTCACAGTGAGTGAAATCATGACATTTTGGTTATTGTTTATGTTAGAAGATTATATATTAAAAAAAAATCCCTATGAAAGTTGAATGGGTTTAGACATCTAAACCATGGGAAAATTATCCTTGTAGCTCCTAAGGAGATCATGAGTTCCAACCCAATAATTTGATTCAATGGAATCTTTACATATAAGAATAACATCTAGACTACCATTTGTCCTTAATTGATGCAAAACTTCATCCTAGCTATTGCACATACGTCTAATGAAAATATGCCAAAGGGATATTCAAGGTGACATTGCTCAGTTTTGATCTAGTCATGATTTAGAGAAAATGTCCAGGTTAAGAAAGTTATCCATGAAAAAGGGATCTTCAAGGTGACATTGCTAAATTTCAATCTAGTCATGAGCAAGAGAATGCGTAGGTTAAGAAAGTTATCCATGAAGAGAGTTAACCCAATAGAAAAGATAAATCCAACCATCGGGCCATCACCCTAACCTTAAACATTCTAAGAAAGACAATTTGAACCAATTTAACTTGAATAAAGGACATGCCATTATCACATAATTAAAGTAATTCCATCATTTCATACTTGGAAAAAAATTCAAGAATCAAACCATCAATCCATTGAAGTGCCATGAATCGGCCTAACATTGAATTAATAGGAGAGATAAATTCAAATATAAGGGAATTAGGGTTGTTCATGAACTTTTTCATACAATTGGTACTATTAGATCTCGTCTAGGTGATTGCAAGGCTATTGATAGAACAATCGATGCTTACTTCACTAGGATAAGCAAACAAGAAAGTAAATAGGTTTTTAGTAAAGAAGGGGAGAGAGGTACTTGTAACTTTGACTTCTTAATGGAGCTTCCAACCTTGAGTGATGAGTTACAAGGAATCGTAGTTGCAAAATATTTCACACGAGAGAAGCAAAAACACCTTCTTACTATACAAATAACAAAACCCTACATCTAACTCATAAAACTAAGTGAAAACTCTTATATACATACTTGATTACTGTAATGAATGAAAGAAAGCATTCATTAAAAAAAAAAACAATAAAACATGTTCCGGGGGGGGGGGGGGGGAGGAGAGAGAGTCTATTATAAGTAGAAAATATTGTGTCATACATCTATACCTTTGAGTGGTCAGATGGCTTCGAATCCTTTCTCCTTAGGTACATTCCTCTTAGAGGCTCTCTCTAGTCCAATGGTTTTCAATGTCTTAAATAAACAATCCTCCTCCTAAAACTCCATAAGCGAATTGGGTAAGTGGAAATGAAGATGCAAATTGGGAATTCATCTATATGAAAACAAATGATCATATGTCATAACCTCAATGTCTAATACAAACATATATCTCATCTAAGGCCAATCCAAATATTAAGTCAATGTAAAAGATAGGACCAAGTTATCAATCCATGTGAAGGAGGTATTCTTCTAGGTTTCTCAGATCCTTCTAGGGTTTTACATGAATAGAGGGTCCACAATCTAGAATAATTATGAGATATCCATGTCGTGGGTACCTTAACAATGATAAAGAGGACTCCGCTCATTGTTTAATTTTAAACAAGTCAAGGGGGGATGCATGATTTCTAGCCCTATTCCCATATGTCATGTGTAATTTTAGTAGGAAAGGTTGCATCCATTAACTATAGGGAGTTAATGTCTTCATGCCACCATGAGGAGGAAAGAAAGTGTTGAGTCACCACTTAGTTTTAGAGAAAACGATGAATTCCTATGGTGAAAAGAGAGATAGATAAAAGGAGAGATGAAGCCACTAGATTAATTAGGGTTTAGGGCTGATCATGTTAATCCATGGCTATAGGTTAATTAGGGTAATTTGATTGGATAAACACAATAATCAAGTGAAAAAAACATATAACAAGGGAAATTAAATATCCTAAGGTTAATTCACCATAATTCCTTTAACAAGGAAATTAACATAGTTAATTCACCATAATCCCTTTGACAAGCTAATTAACCTAAGTGTTGAAAATGAAATAATTACAAAGGAAATAACTAACTCATATGAGTGTTGATGTAGGTGATGAATCTTTTGACTTGAAGATGAGAGTTGTGACGAGCCACTAAGAGGGTGTTCCACATCCAAAACATATCTCCACATTTAACCCTATCTCTATTCAAAACAAACCTGTACTCGGTCTTATATATAATACAATATATAGCACTAGATCTACAATATGAAATATTTAAGTAAATCTGAGAGGAATCTGCGGTGATAATTTTTCAATTCGACCCACTCTCTTTTTGCACTTGGATGTGAACAATAAATACTGATTTTTAACATAATTAATCTTTCTATGGTTTTGAATTCTTAAGGTCGGTTCATATGGTTTTAATGTTTAGTGTTAGGGTATTAATCATCTTTTTAATAGTGTAGTTTTTAGGGTTTAATTCTAACTAATAGTGTAATTTAGGTTTAAGCATTATTAATTTATTATCTTTATTTATTAATATACAATTACTTGTGTAATTACTTAATAGTTAGAATAAATGTTTAAATATTTTTTATATTTATATACTTTTAGGTTAATGTAATAATGTTTTTAATCAAATATGAGTGGTTATATCTTATTTTATTTTAATATTGAAATTTTTACTTTATTTTGTCAATAATATATGATTATATTATTAATATTCCTTTTTTAATTTATTATGTTAATAATATACATATTATACTATTAATATTAATATTAATGTTTATGTTTAGGAATAAATTTCATTATTAAATAGATATTAAAATTATATTTATTCAATATTAATATTAAGTGTAATTTTTTGTCTTATACTATCTATTTAAATGTGTAACTCATTTAGATTAAGTGTTATTCCTCTTTTAAGATTAGGTATAAGTTACATTAATAATTTAGCTTAGCAAGAGACCGTTGGCAGATGTAGCACCAACTAGAGGGGCATCTCCATGCCTTCATGCAGAATGCTAACTGTTGGACAAAAGAGCGCACTCAATTGAGTGGCAGGCCCGCGGGCTCACACCAGAACACATGAGAGAGAGAGAAAGAGCACTCAAGAAAACAGGTTGGGCGAATAGAGAACGCACAAAAGTGCAGGCTCTTCCACACAAACCCAAACGTTCCAAAGATACCAATGTTTCCATACTCAGGCACGCACTAGTCAAGCAGAATGGCAATAACACGGGAGAGGGACGAGTGACCGATGTCTGTCCTAACGACTTATTGCATAGACTGAGCACGCGAGAAGGGCCACGCAGAAGGAAGCATGTAGCAAATAAAAGCTTTGACGACGACGAGTGCATAGACGATGGGAATATATGGTCAAGCCAGATTGCCATAAACAGTGCATGAATAAGTTTGAACACCTGGTTTAATCTTTCAACTATGTTTGGATAATCTTCTAATGTTAGAATAAGAATGGAGCTTAATTTGAAACAACATTGTAAATAGCTATAACAGGTTATGAAACCGAGACTTAAACTACCTTTGCCAAGCTTGTTCTAGAGGTTCACCCAATAGCTAGATCAAGGGTGCCAGAAGCAGAGAGAGCAGCAGGGAAGGCAGCTCCATATTGTTTAGATAAATGCTTTTATATATTCTCGCTTAGGCAGGGATCAACGGGACCATGCCTACCTTAACTTTGAATCTTGCTTGCCTTAGGGTAATTTAGCTCTTGATCTTTGCTATTGGTGCTTATACTTGGCCTCAAGCCGCTCACCAAACTCCATATACTCATGAGAGGTATGATTTGAAATGAGATTATATGATGGGCTTCTGCTCCTATCTTGGTGTCCCTCAGGTGGTGATGGTTCGAAGCCAGTTGCTCTGGACAGGGAATCTCCACAACATTCGATGCGTTTTCCTTCAGTAACATGAGAGATGGAAAGGCTTCCCTTGAATCAGATTGGGCTATGTAACATCGTGTAATTGCTTATTGAATTGTAAAACAAAACAAAGTTTGGGAAAGAATGATAATCTAAGTTTATGCCTTCTCTCATTTGCATGGACCTGTCTATCAAAAAAATTGCGTGATGGGACATTGGTTTATGATGGAAGCGTTCATCATTCGAACATCAGCAAAGAAATCATCTTCATCATAGTGTTTTGGAACTACGCTGTCAGCTCATGGTCGAGATTCACACGAAATCATGCAAATGACTAGTGGGGAAATAACGTGGCATTAATGCGATTTACCATGCAATTTACTCTTTTTTAATGGAATGTCATCCACGCAGTACAATAACACTAACTCCTTGATCTTGTCAATATTAACCTCCACATTGGTACCAACAATGATACCATTTTTTAGTGCGCAATATTTCTATGTAATGATGTTATTCCAAAAATGTTATATCAAAAATATTGTTAGCAGTAATCTGTTGATAATATGGTGTTAATGGTGATATGAGGCATGCTAAACACGCCATAGATGCATGAGGAAGATCTTTGTGATATGGTAGCATCAGCTGAGCACAACTTGTGAAAAAAAAAGTAGGCTCAAAACCTGCAGTCTCTCATTCGTTGGCGCCCATCTAGATTGTAGTAACCTGGAGGCTAATTGTGTTAGAGGCATTGTTCAATGGCATGATGTGGTGATGAATACGTGGCAGAAAATAAAATGTCTTCTCCTTGTGAACTATGGTGCTTGAATTTCATGATAAACAATCTTTGATTCAGTGTGATCCTTTATTGCTTCTAGGGTAATGTTAGAAAGTAAAGAATAGGCTTCAATTTGCTTACAATAAGTCTAACATCTTTATTGGATGTAACTATGATTTGTGACAAAATCAAAATTATCTTGATTCTTAATAAAATGACACCTCACGAAAGGGCAGGAGATTAAACGCAACAAAGTCTAATCCGGAAAATCCCAAGGGCAATGGATGCTTCTAACTCAACATATCGGTCAGTCATATTTGATTACAATATTTGGCAGGTTATGTTGATCTACAGATGAATAAGAAATTTACACACTAGGTTTTTCCTATGGTGTACATTTATGCTGCAAGGTGGGATTCGAAGTTGAAATTTTTAGGAAAGAAGAGAAGAAAATCTTAGTCTACGAAATCTATATCTCAACAAAGTTAAGTTTTAATGAAACAAGTGTGAAGTTTGTGAAAAGGCCCACAAGACAAGAAATAACCATCGTGGCAAATTGCAACTTGGTGTTTCGACATGTACCATCGTTGCAAGTTGCAACTATGTGAGGGAGATTTTCTAGGCGACTTCTCCATCGATGGCATGAAAACGCATTTTCAACAACACTGACTCAATGTCTCTGCATTACTTACAACATTATTCATGTTCTTCTTTTTCCTAGCATGATGTGTTTCTTGCTTGCATGAGCTTACTTGCACGTGTTTCTTGATTCATGTGTGTCCATGCATTGAGGTGGCGAATAGGCAAGAGTTTGCATGTATAAGTGCACATATGTCAGGCTTCCATCCACACGGATTAAGAGGCGAATACAAAAGACTGTTGACAAGTTCCAATGGTAAGATAGCTCGAACATATGGCAGGCAACACTATACTAGATCGCAGTCACACCAACACGTAGAAAAAATGTATAGAATACCTTGACGTTGGCAGGGTGACATGCTTGCATATTATTTTGGACATGGATAGTCGTGAAATGTACTCATGCAGTCCCCTAGAGGGCATACACCACCGCAGAAGCCTGCCATTGACATTGCAGGAGGCTAGAAACAATGATCATAATTGGCCATCCTACACAAGAGACAAAAAAACACCCAACGTGCGGCAAACAAGAGAGGGGGAATCAAATGTGGGGTGGTATGAATACATATTTCTTATAACCATCATCTATCATACCTCAATGACATGAAGACTTGACGATCAAGACGGTCCTCCTTATGCACAGACATTATTCACAGTCCTCCTTGCTGTTATCACATGGACATTTTGCTGCTATCACACGGACATTGCTGCTTGTAGCTCTTGTTTACTAGTACTATTAAGCATTATTTTCAACTTTTAATATCTTATTAATAGTATCATGTATTAGTGAGTAGGTTAAGAGTTATAGGTAAGTATTATTATTTTGATGTTTTTTAAGTTTTTGAATGATGGGTTTCCAGGTTTCTTTTAATTTTAAGTCATCATCACGATTGAAGTTTCTCACACATTTTTCAATTTCTATGGCTTCACATACTTTTCTTTTGTAGTAATTAGGGACAATTGCTAAAACTTCCGAGTCTTCTAGGAAAATGTGATGTTTTGTAGTGTGAGAGTGTTCTGCTATGGCTGGGTTTTTAATCCTATCATGTCGTAGATCTGCACTATGCTCTTTTAACCTAGTTGCGATTGATCTTCTGGTCTCACCGATGTAGGCCTCACCACAGTAGCATGGTGTTTTGTAGACACCTTTTCGTTGCTTAGGATCAATAGGGTCTTTGGCTTTGTCAAGCATGGTTCTTAGAGAGTTTGGAGGAGAAAACGCCACCTTTATGTTTTTCTTTCTTAGAACGTTCACAATTTTGTTTGTGGTACCATGGATATATGGAGGGTAATTTTAGGAAGAGTTGTATCTCTTTCTTTGGCTTTGTTTTTGTTTCTTCTTATGCTTCAGAAAACCTTATTAATTTCTCTTCCATTATATCCATTATTCATAAGAGACGTCTTAAGGTGCTCCAACTCTTTTTCCAAGTGATCCATATCTGAGACTCTCCATGCACGTGTGGCTAAGGTGTTTATTATTCCAATTTTCTGGGATGGATGATGGTGTGAGTCAGCATGAAGGTATCTATCCGTATGTGTTTTCTTTCTGTATACCTGGTGAGAGAGAGAACCATCAGGATTCTTTGTGATAAGTACGTCCAAGAATGGGAGAGATTTTTCCTCCTCCTTCTCCAAGGTGAATTTTATACTATCACATTGATTGTTTATGTGGTTTAAGAACTCATCCAACTTATCACTTGGAAAAAGAGTTGGAGCACCTTAAGACATCCCTCATGAACAATGGATATAATGGAAGAGAAATTAATGAGGTTTTACGAAGCATAAGAAGAAACAAAAACAAAGCCAAAGAAAGAGATACAACTCTTCCTAAAATTACCCTTCCATATATCCATGGTACCACAAACAAAATTGCGAACGTTCTAAGAAAGAAAAACATAAAGGTGGCGTTTGCTCCTCCAAACTCTCTAAGAACCATGCTTGACAAAGCCAAAGACCCTATTGATCCTAAGCAACGAAAAGGTGTCTACAAAACACCATGCTCCTTTGGTGAGGCCTACATAGGTGAGACCGGAAGATCAATCACAACTAGGTTAAAAGAGCATAGTGCAGATCTATGACATGATAGGATTAAAAACTCAGCCATAGCATAACACTCTCACACTACAAAACATCACATTTGCCTAGAAGACTTAGAAGTTTTAGCAATTGTCCCTAATTACTACAAAAGAAAAGTACGTGAAGCCATAGAAATTGAAAAATGTGTGAGAAAATTCAATCGTGATGATTGCTTAAAATTAAAAGAAACCTGAAAACCTATCATTCAAAAACTTAAAAAACATCAAAATAATAATACTTAACCTATAACTCTTAACCTACTCACTAATAAATGATACTATTAATAAGATATTAAAATTTGAAAATAATGCTTAATAGCACTAGTAAATAAATATACTATCTAAATTATTAATGTAACTTATACCTAATTTTAAAAGAGGAATAACACTTAACCTAAATGAATCACACATTTAAATAGATAGTATAGGACAAAAAATTACACTTAATATCAATATTGAATAAATATAATTTTAATATCTATTTAATAATGAAATTTATTCCTAAACATAAACATTAATATTAATATTATTAACATGATAAATTAAAAAAAGAAATATTAATAATATAATCATATATTATTGACAAAATAAAGTAAAAATTTCAATATTAAAATAAAATAAGATATAACCACTCATATTGATTAAAAACATTATTACATTAACCTAAAAGTATATAAATATAAAAAATATTTAAACGTTTATTCTAACTATTAAGTAATTACACAAGTAATTGTATATTAATAAATAAAGATAATAAATTAATAATACTTAAACCTAAATTACATTATTAGTTAGATTTAAACCCTAAAAAACTACACTATTAAAAAGATGATTAATACCCTAACACTAAACATTAAAACCATATGAACCGACCTTAAGAACTTAAAATCATAAAAAGATTTAAATTATGCTGAAAATCAGTATTTATTACTCACATCCAAGTGCAAAAAGAGAGTGGGATTCTTGTCTCCTGATGATGAACCCACTTAATAAGTTCAAAACTTGTTGAATTGAAAAATTCTCACCGCAGATTCCTCTCAACTTTAATTATTGAACTGTGGGTTAACCATGAACAACCAAATATTTAAGTGTTGAATGGTGACTAAAAGTGCCCTTAGAAGGGTTGATTATTTGCTTTCTTTAGTTTTTTTTTTAACTTCACTTGAGGTGGAAGAGTCATATCATCCAAGGTGTGAGAGGATAAATCCTATGAAGATGTACGAGGATGAAGCAACAAACCTTCAAGGTTGGCACTAGACTAACAAAAAGATATCCCATGAAGTGATCAAATTTGAACCCGCCCTGTCCCTTCCAAAGGGTTTTGACCTGTCCTAGAAGTGTTAAGTAAAAATTGTCCTTAAAAAATAAATTGAAATGTTAATTTTATCCTACCCATTAAGAAAGGAAGAGTAGATGTAAATCTTTAAAAGAAGGGCAATTTTTTAAATAACATGTTAATATCTATTAGTTGGATTTGGGTAATGATCAATTTGTTGGAGACACATTCACGATTCTATTACTACAAATTTCTACGGTTTCTTCCATATTATTAAATTCTCTTTAATGGAAAATTTGAGAGTGGCTTTGAAAATTTCATTGGTGTGAGAATTTGGTTGGTGAAGAATTTAAGTTTGGTTTGATTTGATACATTTTAAAATATTTGGTTGCTATGGGACTTTAAAAAGAAGAATTATGACTTGTAAGTTAGTACAAAAAAATTCTTACTGAAATTTAATAAGAACGGTCAACATTTCTATTGAAATTTATCCTTAATTCTTCAATAGAACATTATGTATTAATAGTTGGAACTTGGATCCATATTCCATCTTTCCACACGTTGAGTTGAATCTAGTTATGTTTTTTTCCAATTTCTCGATGGTTCAATTTCACAAACTTCTCACTACATGCACCATTTAATAAATAATTGTAGGGCCCCTCCTCTAGGGTCTTTCCTGTTTAACCTGAAACTCAACCACTTGATACAAAAGAGATTAGAAAGCATAACAACTGGATAAATAAACTAAATAAATGAATAAACTAGCAAACTAAAGCAAACCATAACCATAACCAACAAAGCTCGTTTAACCATAGGTGAAGCAACCGTTAGCTCCGCCACCCAACCATAGGCTCATGCTTTCAGTCGCATGGCCTCCCCCGAGCTTTGGGTCGTAGAGCTCACACACGTTTTTCAGAAATCCAGCTTGGGTTTCCCTTCCCACCAGGATTTCTTAGCCAAACCCTTAGATAGCAGCAAGTCTTTGAGGCATTCAAAAATTACGACAATCGTCCAAATTCTGGGCCCTTTACCCATTCCCTAAGCCTTCCTTATAAAGGAAAATCTCCTGCGACACATGTCGCTTCATGCATAATTAAATATTTTTAATTAATTATTTAATTAAAACACTCACCCATCCAAGTGTCAGTTTCTCTGGGAAGTGCACCTACATCCCTAAGTTTGCTCTAGTTTGTCCCCCAGATATTTTAATCAACTCCTATCTTTTAGTTGACTAGGTGTCTAATCTTAGGATTCTATTTTGCTCCTAAATAATGATTTCTATTATTTTAAATGCTCAACAAAAACAACTATTCATGTGCAAATGTCTAAACTATTTTTTTTAATGCATTTGCTAAGTAATAATCTAGAGTTATTCTCCTAATTTTTTATGCAGTTTAATTTAACAATCAAACTCACTAGGATCATGGTGCCGTGCCGTTGGGATCCTGGTTCCTTAACTTTAATTCTCTGACATGGCACCACTCCATCGGGTCCAGTCATCCATGGTTTCCATTCCTTGGCATGGTACCGCATCGTTGGGTCCTTGCGTCCATTCTTTCATTTCTCGACAGGGTACCGCATCGTCGGGCCCTTCTGCCACCATCTTTCCGTTTTGACTTGCGGGAACTCTTGTAGGGATTTTAGGAATCGTTACCATCCATCCTCCATCTACATGCTATCTAGGGACTAATGGCGTTGAGGAGTGAGTCCGTTCTCACTGCGCGCCCCTCAACTCGTACGTGACCAGCTCCGTCGTGGCCTACCTCGTACGCCCTCACGCATTCCTCTTGAGCAAGCGGATCAGTGCTTATCTGCTCATGCGTGGTATTCTTGTTGGAAGTCGACATCGTCGTCGCTCCCCCTGTGTGTGATTTACCCGTACTCTACGACCCTTCATATTCCTTTGTGTGTCCTTCGGTGAACCGTTTCACCTGTCGCTACACATATTTCTCACAAACATAAATCATTATTTTATTGATTTACAATCAATCGTAATCATAAATATACTCAAAATAAAATCAAAGGATTATTTTATTAATGTTTCAAACATTCGGGTCACTAAGCAAGTGCCCTCAATGTCTACAGTAGTCTAGGGGCACTACAATAATAAAAATGTGAATGTATTACATATTAACTAGGGGTAACTATTTTCTATAACGACATTATATGAAGAAAATTATTGGTATGAGAAATGCTATAATACCAAATCACAAATTTGACCAAAATACATAATAATGAATAATATAAGACAATTTATGCAATGGTCCTTGAACCCACAGTTAGTAACTACTTGTGAAACCAATTAAAAAAACTAAATATGTGGGTGCCACCCACAATTGAAAACTAAATATGTGAGAAAGATTACTTTGTGCATTAATTCACCAATTCTCACATCCTTGACTCATGAGCTAGTAGCATCTATTTAAAGCTCAATCTCTCCACCTTTTTCTCCAAGAAATTTTTATGCTAATGCTTCTTGTACTAAACGGATTATTAGGTATTTTTTGGTGCCTTTCCCCACACATTGCATGCTTTCATTTGATGAAAAAATATGTTTTCTATTTTTCACTAAAATGTGTCATTTATGTAAAATTTACAAAAATAGTATTTTGGTGGATACCACAATTTTGAAAGAAAAGTTTGTTTATATATATATATATATATATATATATATATATATATATATATATATGTTTAGGGATTATGAGTTTTTTGTAAATGTCTATGTAGGTGTAAGTTTTTATACATTAAGATATAAGGGGTTAGGTTTAAGCATTTAGGGCCAACTAACATTGAAAATTTGAAGGTTAAGGTTAAGGGTTTTAGGGTCGTTTAATAATTCAATACATTCAACATTTAGGGGGACACCAAAACCCCAAAAATTTTGCTAGCAAGGGGATATGCATAGCAAGGAATTGAACATGAACAAGTTTCTAATAATAAAATTGATATTAGTCACACAACCTATAATATGAAACTTGAATACATATTTAGTGCATATATTCTCTACTTACAGTCCCTTAACTAACCTTGGATTGGAGTATACCTTTACATAACTGAGCTACTACTTTGCAGTATATTCAAGTATACTCATTATTACAGGGCATTCTCTTGTATGTAACATGTGCCTTATATTTGAGGTGGATTATAATTTGGTTTATGGATCTATGTATGAATAATTTTAATTGCTGCCATCTCACTAGTCAAAGGTATGGATCTAGGTATATACTGTTATACTCTCATAGGATAATATTTTTACTCCCCCACTGTATTTTCTTGTTATTTGTTTGATGTTTCTTTCCTCAGAAAAAAAATCGTAATTTTATATCATAGATAAAATTACATTTGCAGATATATGCCTTGCATATATTCCGAATACAAAGTCCCAAAAAAGCTTGTAACAAGCATATACATATACAAAAAAATATAGCCATTCACCTCTTGAATGCCTTTATGTTGCTCCTTTACCATATCTGGCTATGTCAACTGCTTGTATAAACATTGGTCCTTTATATGATTCAAAATATGATTCATGAAAAAGATACACAAGATACATTTGTTCGTATCAACCTAAAGGTTGAATGACTAGCTTTGACACCTTTCTGAAGTAGATTTATCAAAAATGGTGTCCATAAATTTCCCCATACTGATATACTCGTTGAAAACTGGTAACCTGCTATGTATTGAGAGTTCTTCATAAAGTATGTCCCTGATCAGCTTCTGTAGCTCCTAAATCTATGAAGGGCATATGGTAATAGTGATATATTTTCTCACCGATGTGTTCTTCTACTTTAAGTTGGCCTTTAACCAGGTGAAGACCCTCCTTAGATAGGGAGTCTGCATTCCTATTGCGCTCCCTATATACATGCATACATGTAAAGTGATTCAATTTTGATTAGATTTCATATATCTCATCTAGAAATGATGATAAATGAGTGTGTAAGCATCTTTGTGTTATTTTGAGACAATTTATCACTAGCATGGAGTCTCCAAAAACTTGGAGGTTTTGACATCCTTTTTCTACAACAAAAAGAAGTAGTATTTTGAGAGCATATAACTCTGCTATATTATTATTTCCTTCCTTGGATCCCATTGAAAGATTGAAAAATGTGAATAGGATAAGTAGAGAATAGATCAACCCCACACAAGGTCTGTTCGTGTTGGGAAGCTCCATTGAAATATTCCCATGGATTAGATTTATCAATCTCTTCATCTCTAATCCTTCTAATTGGTGGATCCCCGTTGTATTGTGGAAATAAAGATATTATATTTATACTGTTTGCAACGATCACCTTAGACGCCAATTGTTTATCTTGAAAAATAACATTGTTTCAGGCTATCCATAGGCCCCAGATTATGACAAGTGTGAGGCATTTAAAAGGATGATAATGAGGGTTGGATAGCCAGGATTGAAGGGACAAATCCATAGTGTCCCCATTCCAATTGATTACAAATCCAATGATCCTCAAGCATTCTTTCCATACCATCCTCGTAAAAGGGAAACTATTGAACAAGTGGTAAATAGTATCATCCTCCGATTTGCACACAGTGCACTAGATTGGACCTTCAATTTTTCATTCCCACATGTTGTCCCTTGTTGGTATTTTGTTATTAAAGGAACACCACATCAGGAGACGAGCCTTTGAAGGGCACTTTAATTTCCAAGCCTTCTTCCACCACCATTGTATTTAACAATTACAAATGTATGAATTCAATTGTATGTATCCTTGCTTAGGTGTGTATTTACCAGATGGAGCAAAATCCCAAGTTAGTTCGTCATCCATGTCTTTGATCCGAATATGACCATCTTTGAGAGAACTAACGTAATTATTCCAAAGATATACCTCTTCAATTCCCAAACCCAATGTCATGGTTGATACCCAACCCCGGATCCATAGATCGATGGTATGTGGATTCATTACTTGGTTTAAGGTGAAAAAGATGAGATCGTGTAGATTTTCCACCAATTATAATGGAATAATATGTATTCCCTGACTTCCTGGACAAGGGTCCAACCCTATCCGAACATTATTTCCATTTCCAATTCTCCAAGCCAACCCTCTTCCAATAAGATCAAAAGAATTAACCACTTCTTTCCAGATGATGGATTCATTAGCCCTCTTTTCGGATGGTGAACTGACCCAATCCAAAATTGAATGTGGCATGATGTAATTTTGTTCAACAACCAAATTCCATAATTTTTTTTTAGTAAGAAGCCTCCAAACACATTTAGGATCCAACGCCTTTGAGAATAGGAGGACATTCTTTATACCCCAACCACCAGGGTCTTTAGAAAGGGGATTTTTTTCCCATTTTACCCAGGGAACCACATAATGTTCTTTGTGACCACTCCACAAAAATATACATCACAACCTTTTATCCATATCTAGACTACCCTTTGAGAACCATGCCAAAGACATCTAGTAAATTGGAATGGCTCCAATACTAACTTTACTAGAACCAACCTCCTTGCTCTTGAAATCCATTTGTGACTCCACACATAAATTTTTTTTCTAGCTTTCTGATAAGCCACATCCAATCTTTTTTTTGGTATTTATTAGGCTTTAAATGGAATCCTAAGTACTTTAATCCATCATCCAGATTTAAGGCAGGGAAAGAGAAAAGGGCCTTATAGTATCTAATGTCTACTTCCTCCATGTTTATGCAAGATAAAGTAGATTTTCGAACATTAACCTACATAAATGTAGCTTGGCAGAATAAATCCCTATTTTTTTACAAAGTGTCCGCATCCCTTTTGGACCCATCATAGAAAATCGGGATATCATCAAAAAATAGGAGATGAGTAATATTATGAATACTAGATATACTGATACCTTTTAATGTACTATCCCTCTTTGATGCATCAATAGCTCTGCTAAGTCCTTTAGAAACTAGTATAAAAAGGAGGGGTGATAATGGGAACCCTTGTCTCACACCCCTTTCTTCCCAGAAAAATGGGGAGGCAGAACTATTTATAAGAACAACAAATGATACAAAGGTAATGCAACTTATGACCTAGTTTATGAATGGAAATTCGAAACTAAGATGTGTAAGGAGGAGCCTTATACAAATCCAATTTACCCTATCATATTCCTTATACAAATAAATCTTAATAACTACACCTTTGTCATGTCTACTTTTCATACTGTGTATAACTTCCTGCGCTACCCTTATTGCCTCATGTATTTGTCTTTCTTTTAGAAAACCAAATTGTTCTTTTGATATATGCTTTGATAGCACCACTTTTATTCTTCTTGCAATAATTTTTTCTAAAATCTTATAGATTCCATTTTCAAAATAAATTGGTCTAAAAGAATAAAAAGAGATAGGATTGTCCACCTTTGGAATTAACACTATAAAAGTGGAATTGAAAGAATCTAGAATCCATCCAGTTACTCTGGAATCCTCTACCACCTTCAGGAGATCATCCCCTAGGATGTAAAAAGAATGTAGGAAGAATTCAACCATCCAACCATGTGGCCCTGGACTCTTATCCTTTTGAAATATGTGCAAAAATTCTATTAGTTCCTCCTTTGAAACCTCCTCCATTAGAGCCTTGCTATCCTCGTCATTGATTGACAAAGCTAGGAAAAGGCTTGGCATTCTGGAGGATTTATGCTATAGAAGGTCTTTCCTGAGCCTTGTATAGGGATTGAAAATTCTCTATTCCCATATTAGCCAACCCTTCAAAAGTGTTAATATCCCTTCCTTCTGAATATGAAAACCCCCAAATGGAATTTCTCATCTTACAACCTTTGGAAACAACTTGGAAGAATTTTGTGTTCTCATCTCCACTCTTCAACCAGAATGCTCAACTTTTCAGTCTCCAAATATCTTCTTGTTCTACTAAAATATTCTTTTTCATCCTTTCCATTTGATAAAGGAACTTCTTAGATTCATTAGTCAAGAAACCTCCCCCTTCTGAGTCTTGCATTGATAGTAAATATTCTTGCAACTCCTCAACCTCTTGTTCATCCTTCTTCCTCTTTTCATGTGCCCATTTGACTGTCACATGCTTTAGATTTTTCACAGTGTTTGCAAAATGAATAGAGGCTAAAATTGGAGATCTATGAGTAGGAGAAAGCCAAACCTATCTTAAAATAACTTTAAATACGTCCTCTTTTAGCTAGTCCGAGTTGAATTTGAAAGGGATGGGTGGATTTTTTCGAGACCCCATACATTCTAGGAAGATCAGGTTGTGATATGATTCACCGCTTCACCCAACCCGTTGCCTCATACTATTCAATTTATCTATTAGAGGTGCTGCAACTTCGAAATCTATCCAATCTTTTAGCAATTCGCTCCTCTCCAGATCCCATGTTCCTCTACAGAAGCATTAATTTGATAGGATTGAAATCCATAAGGTTTTTATATTCAATTTGATAAGAAAATATGTTGCAAGAGGGTTTAAAATTTCCTTTAGGCCCCAAATTTATGAAGCTCTCAGAGTAAAATTGATGTCCCCCCCAATGATAAGGTTAGGGGAGCTAATAAAGGATTTGGACATTAGCTCATCCCAGATCATCTTCCTATCACCATACGACCCATAACAATTTAGTAGAGTCATTTCCAGCCCTAAATCCTCCAAAAAATCTATGGCCAAAACTGAGTCATGTTCCCAACTATCAAAAACCCTTATAAAATATGGATTCCCCCCGACAGTGTGTCTGCTAGATCTTCCTTTAACATCAGAGGTAATGAAATTCCAATCCTTCAAAATTCCTTTAAGAGTCCGCTCAATATATTCACCCTCCCCCAAATTTTCTTGAAGGAAAAAAATATCAGGAGAGTTGATAGAGACCGACCTCCGAAGTGACGTTTTTTTGACTGGTGAAGTTCACCACCTCCCTGCAATTAAAGGATATAATTTTCATTGGAAATCCTCTCCAATGTTTTCGTTGCTCTAAGCTCCCCAATGATAGATTATTGTTTTCCATTTTCTAATTCAAACATGGATTTTTCCTTTGCTTTGAGAAGGTTAGGTCTTCTTCCCCTCCCCTTCCCGTACTAACCAAATATGGGATTTGTCCTAATCCCCCTTCCCCAAGCCTAGGATCCAATTGTGAGGTCCTAGGCCTAAAGTTGTATCTAGAAACATTTTCCCTGAAGCCCTTAGAGAAATCCTTCTCAGTAGAGATAGCGATTTGGGAAGCCATTCCATTCGCCCAAATGTTTGGGTACATAATTGAGGAAGTGGGAGCACATAGAGTCAAAGATGCCAGAGAACCAACAAGTGATAGAAGAACATTATGTTATGTGGTGCTATTAACTTGAATAGGAGAACATGTAGTGACAATATTCAAAGGAGAGATTATCATACCCAAGGATGATCTTGTCGATAGTCCATCCTCATCAAGGATCCCTTTGTCATTCTGATGATCCATTCAAACAAGATTTTGAACACGACCTTTACCCCCGTCCAGACACAAGTTAGCTGAGACACCGAGTCAAGACTGAGATTCCCTTCCCATAGCTGAATCTTCCACCGGAGAAGGTGACCACAAATCTACCACTCTTTGAAGCTGAGCCTCCTTCTCCCATCAAAATTGTGGTCGAACCACACTTGTTTGATTCATTTATATTTCTTGTATCCTGCCTCAGCCTGAAGGGGAAGTTAAAAGAATCTACCAAATGTCCATAAACATGGCACTGTTTTCACCTGAAAGGAACTCCCGCATAATCTAGTTTTGGATAAGAGTAAACTAACCCCTAACAATTTCCATATCCTCCTTAAGACCTTCGCGAGTATCCACCCTTACCAGTATTCCGACCACTCTCATTTCACTCATCTCTTCAAATGACATATCTTCTTCGATAAATTCCTGCAATATATTACCAATACCTCTAAAGGAATGCATAGACCAATAATTCAGAGGTAGACCAGGCAGTTGGACCCATATTGGGGCAGTATCCAGTCTCTCCCTTTTGGCATCGAAAAGAGGTGCCCATTGCTTGAGAGCCATTAGGGCCACCCCATGCACCAATTATTCTCCAAAATCCATTATGCATCTTCTGGATTTTGTAGAAAAAATATGAACCACCCTTTAGCGAGGAATAGAATCCTTAGAGTGTAACCAAACCTTTCATCCCAGTGAACCCTAGCCCAGTCAGTTAGGTTTTTAACATTGAACCTATGCCCTCAAACTCTAACAGTGATAGCTAGATATGCCATTTCACCCACCCTATAAAGTTGTATGTCATCCTCAAAGACAAATCTATCATCCCTTCCTTGATTCTTCAAAACCCTCTGCTTCTTCCTGCCTCTTTTATCACCTTCATTTTTCCTTGAGCCATTGAGTTAGACATGTGCTTTATTCTCGAAGTTTGAACCAGCCCTAACTCCTCCACCCCCTATAAATTTATCTAGAGGAATACCATCACCAAGACAGACTTCCAAATCCTTCTCTTCTTGAGTTCGCGAACCACCTCAGAGTGCTAAGAAATCATTAGTTCCAAAGGGAATGTATTCAATATCATGTGATGTTAGTGCATCCAAAATCAACATCCCCCGAAGTGCAGGACAAGTTGGGAATAGTGCTCCATTTTCCAGAAACACAGATCCAAAAGCCTCAAACATATCACCCCCCTACTAAGATGTGTCCAAGACAAGAGCTTTAGACCATTATGGAGAGGCATGGAGGACCACCAAACCTTGTGGAGACCACACCTGTAGCAACGTATCATACAAAAATCCTTCCATATCGCTTGTCGGTGGAGTACTAACTGTGAGTTCGGCAAACTCCAGACCATCCATCATTTTCACGGCTTCCAACAATAGGATAATTCCTAACTTAGAAGAAATCCTAGAAAACGCTAGATGTCTCCCAATTGGGATGTCCCATGTGTCAATTTCATCTAAAGGTTCATAGGAAAAGTCTAATTTTTCCTCCATATTTGTTGATGTTGTTACTTAAATGATTTTATTTCCTTCATTGAACTAATTAAGTGATCTAGAAGAGTTTTTTTGGAGGATCCTGATTCCTAATACACTAGTAATTTATAAATTCATTTTTTTTGCATTAGTGCTCCACATGAGTGCTATGTTATATTTCTCATACTTAAAGTGAAGAAATGATATCTCCAACACAATGTGGAGCACTAAATTCATTGATGATCCAAGACCATAGTGGATCATATGTCTTCAAATCAAAGTGGAGCATTCGTCCTCCCATACCAAAGCGGAGCACTAATTTGCATCATAGAAAAAGAAAACGAATCTACAAATAAAGGGAGATTAAGCCCCTTCGAACTTGCACCCATGCTATACAAGAAACTATCCATTGTTTTGTCACACTCTCCCCTCATTTCTTGCTCATGTTCCCTATTGTAAAAAACTAATAAAATACACCATTAACCTGCAAAGGAGAGGTAAAACCTATAAACCCAACAAATATAATAGAACTCAAACAAAACTAGCTAAGAAATGATAAATAGTTGTAAGAAATGGAAGAATTATGAAAACTTACAGAATAGTTAGTAGTACTCTCATTCTTTAATTGTTGTTTATCATATCCATTACATGAACTCGTGTGAGAATTTATATTTAGTTAAAAATAAAGTAAGAAAGAACTAAAAAGATGTCGCATCTAGATAAAATATTAAATATAAATTTTCAATACTAGAATCATCCAAACATATGTAAAGTTGGAGACCATAGTACATAAGGTATACAATACTCTTGGACATCAAAATGTATCATCTGTACAAGGACACATAAGATGCATAATGAGCTAACCAACACTCTATTAATTTATTCAACCATTTTTAACATGTTATCAATAAAATTAAAAACAAACGATGCCAAAGTACATACTTGCTTGAGCTTTGCTTGGTTTCAAGAATAATTTATTCTCTATTGAACAAGGTCAACCATGTAAAGTTGGAAGCTCATTTGGTCCCTCTCCTCCTCACATCACTCCCAATTCCCCTATCCCATCTATATAATGCAAAAGAAAATCAGTCAACATAAAATAATTAAACATGTAAATTTCATAAGATAGATCACTTACCAAATAGTACCAAATATATTATATTAAAAAAGTTCATTATACAAAAATCATAGTAGAAAATGTATTATATCAAAAAAATTGATTGTGCATCACTTCCCATGGGGTTTCTTATTCTTAAACAAATTCATAAGAGGCATTTCATCCTCTTTTGTGTTTGGTGGTAGTTTCTTTGGCTCTATAGATTCATATTTCCTAACATGGGAATGCAACATATGTCTCGTGTCATTTACAGGTTGAGTGGGAACAACATCTAGCTCGACATAGACTATAAAAAAGTGAAAAGATATATAGTTAATATTCATGATTGCAGTGTAGTAATTGTTCATTATTATTATTAAATCAATGTTTATGACATTCTTGATGTGGGGAGGCCATGGTTTGAGGCGCAATCACCTCCTCTTCTCTCCTAGTTTCCTCATCTACAACCTTTGCCCCTAAAAAAATCAAAGTTATAATTATACAAAATCTAATCTTAAAATTCAATATATCATAAATCTAATAATTATATAATCATACTACTGTCAAGATGTTGTTGATCTCCTCCGGCATCAATATTACTCATTCCCTCCTACATTAAAAAAATGAAAACATTGAATTATAGATGGTTGATTTCGTAGAAAACATTATTTCCTTTTTGAAAATGTCATTAATCGTAAATATCATTTTCCAAACTAACATTTGTTTAATCATCAGCTTATCCCTCAACTTGGACACATTCAAGCGCAATTTGAAACTAATATTTGAATGTGAGTTTTATTTATTCTTATGTGGGTTCTCATTTCATGACATCCCCCTGCATTCCATAACATATTAGTAATGAACTGGTTGCACCTTTTTAGTAATAACATGGTAAAATATTTTTCATACTTACAAATAGGGCATACAATTTCAAGTATCCACCCTAGCCAGGTTTGTATTGGTCGTGCTTCTTTAACATGGCCTAGGTGGCCTTGGATGTATCTTTAATCCTACAAGAATTTTTAAGAACATCAAATAATGCAATTTTTATGTTGAAATTTAGAAAAATAATATACTTAATGAAATTCTGAATGTTATACCTTCTTCTATACCATTTTCCTTTGCGTACTCCTAAAGAGCCTTCCTCTCTCTCTCGAGAATCATAGGAAGTAGATCATACCTAGGTTTTTTTTCTAGATTAACCCTATATGTACATCTGATCATTTTAAAATATTTACCTGTAATAATGGTTACTTGAGCTTGGTTGAAAATATCTTTATATAGACAAACCATATAACCTAGAATATCCTTATTCAAATGAGAAGGTTGTTGGTATGAATGGTTGGCCCAAAAATATATAAAGCTTTCTATTTAATGTGAGAATTCTATGGTTCTGATACCATGTAATAATTCAACAAGCCAAGAATCTTGAAACAGAGAAGTCCTCACTAAAAGATTGCTCAAAGATTTGCATAATTGAGAAGAAAATCTAAGCATAAATATGTGAGGCTGAACGCAATTAATGTCAATTCCATGATGATTGTCATATTCATTAATTAAAATACAATAAATAATACATCTCAGGAGAGAAAATAGAATGCCTTGAAGGCAAGTTAAAAAGCTCATAAAAGGTAGACTTACTAAAAGCTAAAAAAAACCCTTAGGTGGCAAAAACAATTTCCAAATCAGTTTAAAGGTTCACGAATTGGAAAAAAACAGTATTGGAAGCTCATGAGTGAAGAAAAATGAAAGTGATCATGGATTTTGAAGAGAAGAAAAGCAAGGAGGGAGAGTTGGCCAAAAAGGATCCAATTTCTAAGTCAACTAGCTTTACCTTATCCACTAGAAAGAAGAAAAAGCAAGATAAAGCTGTCTAAAGCAGGAAGGAACACTTCTAAGCCAGGAATAGCAAGAAATCAAATATAATAAGGAAATATATTATCCAAAATATATCCAAGTGCACCCTAGTGAATCAGGATGGCATGTGGTCCCATAAAAGACAAAATTAGGCCAACTTACCTAGTCTAAACCTAGGAAATTAATAAAAAATGAATAATGTATTTTATCCTAAGTCTAAAGTGGGTTCTTAATATTCCAACACCCCCCATTAAGCTTGAATGAGAGTTATTAAAGTATGTGTAGTTCCCAAGCAACAAGGATTATGGTCACCCCATTACAATTATTATTCCCAAGTAAACCGAGGAAACAAGGAAAACCTCATAGGAATAAAACCCTCCCTCAAAAAATGGACATGTGCACACCTAAAATTGTTGCTGCTCCAAACTCAAGTAGGTGTGGACTTGATCATATATATGAAGGTATATTACTCTTGGGAAGAAGTGTATCATGCTCCAAAAACATGTGCTTGAATTCTCCATCAATAGATGCAAGCGAATCTGGAAGCTCTATGAACTTGCTCTTGATTATAACAAATCCATGAATATGCAAACCATTCTGCAACTTGAAATTTGAACCAACTGAGGTAGAATCAGCTCCAAGAATGTGTATATGATTCATTGATATCTCCTTTGAACCAGCATGGGTGATATTAGAGCCAAAATCACAAAAATATACCTAAGACTTGAACCCAAGCGAATGGTAGTGCCCTCCATCTTCAGTGCAAGATACATCTAAGGATGTTATTTTATGTACCATAGACCATGAGTATAATATAATTTTGGAACTAGCAAGTGATACACTTTATGGAATAACAAGTGGTGGGTTTTATAGAGGCAGGTACTTCCATACTATTCATTGTGCAAGAGCTACCTAAAACTGAATGGATTTTACGAAGACACTATGCAACAATGCTATGTTCATTTCGGTGGTCTCTCTTCTCCTGTGATAAATCATCCTTCTCATACATTGAATGCAGATCTGGGGATTATAAATGTATATTATGAAACTACACATTTTGAACTAGTTGTAGTAGCATCGGTTGAGTGAAGTAAAGAAAAGGAAGATAAACCATGTGGAGCAGCTACCATTTCAGATCATGGCATATTTGAACAAAAGTAACTAGAGAGGAGGAAAGGAAAAATATAATGGGAATGATACATTTTTATCACTCAAATTTTATCAACATCATAAGAGGTGCCTATACTAAACCCATGGCCTAATGCTTTTTTTTAGAAATTTTATGTACTTGATATTGATTATGGTGTGTTATTATTTCTCAGACATGGAAGGATCTAATTTGTTTTGTTCTTAAGGACTGAATGAAATGCAAACTCAAGCACCGCCACATTAGCAACAATGTGAAACACTATACAAACTATCCTCTAGTTCTTTTATGGATAGGTGAAAATGATGTCCTTGGCTAAAGTACTAACACAATAGTCATTGTCTGGTTTTAATACAGCTATCACCTGATCAGGAAATTTTTTTATTACAAGTGATGAGTCTTACACCTACACATATTAGTTGCTTGCCTAAAGAACAAAGGCATCAAGTGTTTCAACTACAAGAAATGTTCTATGGATAAACAATGGGCATGCAATATATTCAATGTGGGGGAGACATTGGCATGGTGAATTGGATGTATTGTGGATAGTAGCTTCCAGATTGTCTGCAAAGTCATCAATAGATTCTAGTCTCCAGACCATGTGTAGAATCAGCATCAACTTCAGATCCAATACATATCTATTTTTTGTTTCATATATCATGAGCTCTGAGAACTTGTAACCAAAGGATGAAAAAAGATTATTCTCAACATTGTACTTTCAAGAAGCCTTGTAATCATCTAGATTGTGGGATTTAGATTCCCTATTGTAATAGAACCAGAAGATCTATCAGATTTGAAGGTCCTTTTTTATTTACAACTATGTATGCTATATAAACAGAGCAAATCCTTTTTTATGAATACAAAACACTTTTTGGTTGATAAATATATTTTGTCGCCATTGATGAAGTATAGTTGAATTAAGTTTAAGTATAGAAGTAGATTATGGTAACATGCTGGTTTATTTTGTTGATTTTATTTACATTAGTGTATTTCATGTGCTAAATTATATTTCGAAATACTACCAAAACACAACACTGCTGCAATAAGGTTTGAAAATTGAAGATTAAAACACTTAACTATAACCAAATAATTCAAAATTGTGGGTAGAGTACCAAAACATAGTATTGTTGCAGTAAGGTTTAAATCTAGAGGATTAAAAAACTTAACTTTAACATGATAATTCAACATTGTGGGTAGAGTAAATTATGATTTTTGGGATGAAATTGTGATAGTTACGAGTTGAAATTCCAAGTGGATCAGTGATTGTGGTTGGGAGTTGATTGTAGCTAAATATTAACAAACGCAAGCACAATAGTCTAACATCAACATAATCCAACCAATTGAAGCCAAAATATATAATCTGAATTAAATAGAAATCATGCACAACAATGTTTTGGTACCGTTAAAATTAGAATTTTAATTACTAAATTCAACCATTGTTTTGGTACCATTAAAATAAGAATATTGATTTACTAAATTCAACTTTAGGTGGAAATTTTAAAATGCCATATTCTAACTTATGCTTTTTAATTTTTAGAGTTTAATTTCAATAGTTCCAAAGGGTGATTAAACAAAGACCGACATAACATTACAACCTAAATTTAATTTACAACATTACAATCTAAATTTAATTTTTTAAGAGGGTCTTGTTTTTGCAAAGGCAAGTTACATATGCCATATTCTAACTTATTCTTTTTAGTTTTTAAGGTCTCTTTTCAATAGTTCCAAAGGGCGATTGAAAAATGATCCACACAACATTACAGGCCGAAGTTTCATTTTTTAAGATAGTCTAGTTATTAAAAGACAAGTTACATCTAGTTAAGTATAGAAATGAAGCCAATATGAATCGAATCAAATATAAATGATGAATAGCAGTGCCAAGATAGTCATTGGAATTTGAATTTTGATTGACTAGGCTTATAAAATAATGATAATATAAAACAACATTATAAAATATGCTCTTTATTTGATTTTTAAGGTTTTTTTTTTTGAAATCTTAAAAAGATCATAAAAATATGAAGCTTCGAAAAAGGTTTAGTTACAAAACGACTAAGTCTAAATATTTAATGGATTTGATAATCTTAACATTATGATGGAATTCTACACCATAATATTCTAATGAATTCTACATAAATAATTTTTGCATGCTTTAAAACTTACCTATGATATAACTTGCTATTATAATTTTTACATGCTTTAAACCTTACCTATGATATAAGCTATTATAGTCACTCAAATAATTTATCTATGCTCTCAACCATAACCTATGATATCATATGCTAAGCTATTGTAGTTTTAAAAAATCTACATTATGGTTCCTTAAACCCGAGTCATGAATATGATTAGATGGAATTGGCGGTGAAATGTTCGAATATCTGGTCACCAAATGTCTATTTTCATTTCTCTATGCTCTCAACCTTACCCTATGATATCATATGATGAGCTACCCTATGATATCATATGATGAGCTATTGTAGTTTTCAAAAATCTATATTATGGCTCCTTAAACCCAAGTCAATATGATTACATGGAATTGGTGGTGAAATATTCGAATATCTGATCACCAAATGTCTGTTTTCAATTAAACCCTTATACCAGCTTCATCATCCCCCCTTTTACATCTGCCAAACTCAAGCTTTACAATCGAAATTGTGTCAAGTTTACAGTGGGTTTCCATCTTCGTCAACATTGTTCAGGAGAAAAATCATTCAATCACATTGTTGAGGAGAAAAAGCAGTCATGGGAGGTGACACTATTTGACATGAACCAAAAAGCATCAAAATATTTGAAGAATATAAGGGGTGCGGTGAGATTTTCAGTTAAACAAGTTGGTTAAGTTTCTTTGAGAAACTTGATAGTTATAACAATAGGGTAGCTCTAGAATTCCCATAAAATTTTGATGGAGCAAGTGCACAGGTTGGAGGCTTATTAATACCAGTTTCAAAGGCTTCTATTGCTGTTACTACAGGTTTTCCCCAAAGTGGGGAACGATGGTTTAAGAAAAAAATGTTGAAAAGGATTCATGGAAACAATTCATGCCCCAAAAAACACCAAATCTGGATTGGACTAAAGGAGTAGCAAGAGAATCGATGGTTCAAACCATGGAATAATATAGTTTACTTCATCCAGAAGTACATAACCTGTGAAGCAATGTATAGTTTGGTATTCCGGTACCATATTAGGTTTTTACTGCATTTGAAAAATGGTAAGTTGGTGAATTTACCATACTTTTTTTGGAAAAGCTTGACAAAAATGGATTCTTATGTTAAAAAACACCCTAAAAATAAAGAAAGAAGCATATGCCATCATGGATTAATCAGGCTAATTGTCATGGAGGAATTAGAAAGATATAATATCACATGAGAAACATTCTTGGAGGAGAAAGGATTTCAAGTTGGTCCTGCTAAAATAACCAGTCTAAAAGCCTCTTCATCCCATAAACTTGAAGATTCAGGAAACAATAACAAAAAGAGGGTTTTTGGAAACACCCTAGATACGAGAAGAAAATTCACAAGAAGCATGACAGTGGCTCTAAAAAGATTGAAACTTGTAGGATACTGTCAACAAGAAATTGTAGAGTTGGAATGTTCTGATCTTGAAATTCCCAAAATTATTGAGTTAAGGAAGCTGAGGAAAAAGAATTCAAAGTGGAATCTTTAAAACGAAGAAATACCTGATGTTGAAGGAAATGATGCAAATATAACCAATACAGAGATACATATGGAAGAGACTCCATAGGATACTTCAGATGAAGAGGTAACTCTTGCAATACCTCATGTTGAAGGAGAAGATGCAAAGATACACAATATAGAGATGCAAATGGAAGAGACTTTAGAGAAGATTTCAGATGAAGAGGTAACTCTTGCAATACCTCGTTTTAAAGGAAAAGATGCATATATACCCAATGCAAAGATGCATATGGAAGAGATTCCAAAGGATATTTCAGATGAAGAGGTAACTCTTGCACAATCTCTTCTTTCCCTTAAGAAATTAAAAATGAAAAAGAAATTTAGAAACTTAAAGGAACTTGAAGAGCAAAATTTATAGTTTAAAATCTCAATGAGCAACTTCAAGTTGAAAATAGTAGGCTGGAAAAACACATGAAGAAATGGAAAGGAAAAAGTAGAAGATTGAGGATAAATTATAGAAGGCTAATAGTTCAAAACAAGGTACTTAGAAATAAGTTGAATAAAATCAAGTCAAAATATGAAAATATGAAATTAGCATATCTAATCAAGATGAAAGCAGTCGAGGATATGATTAATCAGATTATAGATGACATTCGTACAAATACACTTGCAATCGCCTCAACTAAAATTAATGTACAAAAATGGGAAGGAAAAGATGAAACGCGTGATTTAGGAATGGTGTATAAACAACAATAAATATGAAGTATAGAAAACACAGGAGAGATGGCTAAATCAACATTTCATTGAGGAAAAGAGGTGGAAAACAAAGTTGCAGGATGTTCAGGAAAAATTGAAGACTAAGGAGTATGAGTTACATATAACCCGTGGACTTGCTGAGCAAGATCTGTCTTGCAGAGCTCCTTCAAGGATTTATTCCATATTCTTACATGAGCAGTGTGTCAGATTGAGAATATCTAGGATAGCATCAGGGAAAGAACATGAAATACATGAAATTTCTAATTTTGTTTAGATATATGCATATTCATCAGAAAATGAAAGAAATTTATTATGTGAATTGCACTCATTCAATTTCCTTTTACAGGAAGAGACCATTTGTAATCCTAATCACGGAGTTGGGGATATACATCTAAGATATTTTTCTTCTTTTATATTAAATCAAATTAAATGGAAAGAAGAAAGGGACTTTTATGCCAAAATCGGAATAAATTCAAATTTATTTGTTCGAGGATAATATCCAATTCTATCAATTAACAATAAATATCATCAAAAATTTTGGCAGACACTGACAAGACTAAACATATGAGACACAATCAAAGGATGGCTATTGCAAGTTTTCACTATATTAGGAATGCTCACAGTATAAACGCATTGCAATCATCACATGAAAGATGTCATTTAATGCCAACTACTTTGCAGGGATGAGATCCTATAGTGTACCCATTGTTCAATTTAGCACTAACACGAGAAAATTCGGCCCTAGATTTTTTGTAAAGAAATGGAACTAGATGGATAGGTTTAAAATTTAACTGTCCTATGCTATGGAACACTGGAAAAGTTTATAGATCCATTCAAACATGGAACGAATCCAAAGAAATCGCAGATTGGCTAGAGATTGACATGCGCCTGGGATATTATGAGGAATCAAAATTTGGGCATCTCGCCTATAATTGGACCCATTTACATACTAGGATCCCCGAAGCCATGGAATAGTTGGAACAATGAACTGGAACCATTTTTTATTTTTATGGGAAAGATGTTGGCACAATGAATTGGCACCATTTTTTAGTGTACGGGGGATATGTTGGCACAATGAATTGGCATCATTTTTTCCTTAAATAATCCTTTAACCATCGCTTTTCATGCCATATATTGAATACAAGCGAAAGGGGTGAAATTTAGGTAAATAAAATGGTTTCATTAATGATTTTCACAATTTTGATAGTTCTTGGATGCCAAAAAGATTAATATGATTATCTGATTGTTCTGCTTCAATGTGTTTTGAACTTGTGGCAATCATTTGATCTCATACCAGTGCAACAGTAAGGAGAAAAGGGAAAAAAAGGGCATGTTCCATATTTCAAGGAGATGTGTGATTGTACAGTAGAGATCGAACCTTTCTATATAACTAGGTTTATACAAGAAAAGAAGAACCTAACATCATATAACAGTCCCCAAAATCATATGTAGTGTGGACAATAGCTTCCAGATTGTATGAAAAGTCATCAACATATTGCAAACCCTGCATTGAATCAAGTTATCAACAACAAATTTAGACCCATTGCATATCTATTTTATGTTTCATGTATCATGAGCTCTAAGAACTTGGCACCAAAGGATGAAAAATAAGATTATGTTGAACATTTGTAATTTCTAGAAGCCTCGCAATCATCTAGATTGGAAGCTAATTGACTATTGTAATAGAACCACAATATCTATCAGATTTGAAGGTCCTTTTATTTATTTATAACTTGATATGTTATTTAGAACTCTATATTCTATTTAAACATATCATTTTGTATGAAAAGGGGGGATGTTGGACATTTTATGAATACATATCACTTTTTTGTTGATAAATATATTTTCTCGCTCTTGATGAAGTACAGTTGAATTAAGTTTAACAATAGTTCTTTAGTACTTGAATGGTTTTATAGCATTAATTAGAGAAAGGAAGAACAAGCTATGTTGCATCGTATATGTCAAAGCTGATATAATGAGGTTGTAAAATGTTTGGTTTCATATTTTTATTTGGGACTACAACAAAATCTAGTTTTTTTTATATTAAAGAAAACTACATCCAAATTGAATATCTTGCTGTTTACTTCTGGAGCAAACTACACATAAACCTAAGATCTCTTATCCTCTTCACTACAAGTCTGAAATCAACATTATTGAAATTCTTGGACTAGTATTCTGAACATTGGAGTGTAAATATTTTATATATTCAATTTTTTGACTACCCTCTATGATGACATGCCTTTTCATGTTGACGCTTAATTTCATTGCCAATTTTTAATAATTCAAGATATACTAGTGGAGGGGTTGGCATCACAATAATAACTCTTAAAATTGAGTGACACTAGATGCTTCTGTTTGTTGAACACCTCATTAATCTCATAGTGGCATGGCTTCATTTTCATAATTTTCTTGTTCTAGTAGATTGTGTGAGAGGAAATTGCAACTAAATTGGGCCTCAACTTGATTTCCAAACTAAGCATAAGGTTTCCTTGGATGATATTTCAGTGCCCAATTAGGAAAAACAAATTGGTCAGAAGTTCCAGTTGATTAATTACTGGACCAAATGTAGTGTCGTTGAATATTTACATCTCTATATGGTTTGATGTCTTTCTAAAGTGTCCCCCTAGGCTCATAAGACCATTTTATACTTGTCCACAAAGTTCTCAAATATGTTGGCATTGTTTGTAGTTTGATCATTCACTACCTATAATTCCATAACCATTAATTATACATGCTTAACAACTAAATCTTTGAAGGTCTATTTCAATGGGATGTCTCCCAACTCTATATAATGAAGGAAAACTCAAATTCAAAATTATTTTACCTTTATTTCTTCATTGGTGTTCGCATATTGCTTTAGCATGGCTTCCTTAAATTGAATTTGGTTTTCAAAGTGTTGCATGTTGGTTCATATTTTTAAAATCCTCAAAGCCACTTTCTTTCAGTTTCTCTTTATGGTCATCAAGTACCCACTAAAACTTGTCAGAATGAGGTGAGAACAATTGTTATGATCAAATTCTCACATCTTTTAAAATAAGTTATACTTTTCTTTAAACTTGAATTAATGTACCATAAGTTATTAACCTTAAATCCCGTTGATAATTATCATCACCCTTTTGTTTGGTTGCTAATTTCAAACCTATTGGACTTACTAATTTTTTTTGCAAAGATTTTATATTTTCCTGGCTATTAGATTGCCCAAGTGAGAAAAATCCCCCGTTAGCATTCAATTGGAAATGTCAAATTCAAAGTTAACATTACACCAGTAAATTCAACCCATTGATGAAGTTTTCACTTGACATAAATATGAGAAACATTGGTGCTTATAAATCAATCAAAATTGTATCTTCTTAAATGCATTGAGTAAATTGTTTGGCCATATGAAGTAATGTGAATTACAATTATTCATAGATGAAGAAAATGTTGAAGACAATGAAACAACTAAGACTCTTTATGGAGAGTTGAATTTTTGAAGCAAGATTCATATGCCTCTAGAAATTTTCTGATATCGTATACTTGAATTATTATTGGTTTTGTAGTTACTTCATTCAAAATCCACGAGAGAGATATTCTTCTTTAAGTGTATGTCCCAACAAATGTGCCATTTGATACATACTGCAATTAGTAGTTAAACTTGGTATAAAATATATAAAATGAATTTGATACTGAGACTGCCATGATTCAAAGAGCTATTCATAGAAATATGAGTTGGGTTTTCCATGTATTGTAATTGATAATTTGTCTTGTTCAAATACACACAATTATTTCTATTTTTGGGAAAAAATAGCTAATATTGAGAACAAATAAGGAGCATATGGTCCATTAGTTTTCATTAAAGGGTTTACTGGTCATCCAAACGTACTTAATGCATTAAATATCAAAGCCTAAGGTTAGAATGTTCTTGGATTTAGGTGGCCTCCATTTGGGTGATTTCAATGCCCAAATTGCACTAATGCAATGCTTTAGGCGCAATTTATACACAGGCCCTTTAATTTTTCTTGAGGTACAATATTGCTCTATAAGCATGATGTAGTTGAATAGTTGATGGAATGGATTCAATTTATTTTTGCAGCATCATCCTGCCTAAACCATTCTTATGATTTAATTAATAATTCCTACAATTGATTTTTTGTTAGATGAAGATTCGAAAAAACACAAGATTTGCAACAGTTTTGTAATTAGGATTTTAGATTTCAATTCTTTTGTTTATGTTGCAATTATTGTAAAGTAAAAATAATTGCAAAGTAAAATGTAAATATGAAAAATGAAAGGTCGGTAAAGATAAATCTCAGAAGCAAATATCTCATAAAAAGACCAGCTGAAAACAGTAATAAAATAATACAAAAGAGAGACATTGAAAAAGTTATCATTTATTTATAATCACCAAAATGAGCAAAATAACCATTGTCATTGAAGTCTGGAAAAAAATACATTCAATAGAAGAAACATTGTTCATTGTTAATCACAAAATTTCATGAACATGGTTCATTTTATTTGTGAAGCTAGTTCTGAATCATAGCCCATGTGATAGTTTTGTATCATGACTAAGATCCACATAATTCACCATTGTACTCATATTACTCATGGAAAAATCCAAATGTTACAAGTATCATAGTTAACTTGGATATCAAGTACTATGAGATGAATAATTGTTGTTATCAAACTTGAAAATAGAGAATAGGCACTTGTAATGTCTTCATTGTACTAACACTCTTGAATCTCTAGCTTAGATGGTAGGAAACAATCCTTGCAACAACAAAAAACTCTCTCGTCGCTTTCCGACCTATGAAACGCAATGTGAGAAGTAAAAGAACATATATAGGTAAATACTCAATATATTTATGTAACAAAAAGAAAATAATAATAATAATATATATATATATATATATCAGTGACATCAATGACATCTAATATGTTGTTACTACCTTTTTCCCATTATGAAAAAACCTAAAATCATTGACATTTTCCAACTCCAATTGTTGTCTCACATCAAATAATGTCCAATTTTCTTCCAATGTCAAGGATCTAAAGCATTTCCCATTTTTGAAAACATTAACTACTATGATAGGAGAATGTATTCCATCATCATCATCTTGCTCTAATGGAATCCAATTCCATTTTCTTGATATAACAAGTTATACAACTTGACGAGAACTTTATACTCAAAATGAGAACTCTAGCCATAAAAACTCATATTTTTGCATAAAAACCACCAGAAAATAATCCCAAATAAAAAAGTGGTGCTACCGGTACCACCACTTTTTTTTGTGGTTAAAAATATAGAAATGGGAAAAAACAATCTTATCGTTGTTTACAAAAACCTTAAAATCAAGCCTTAAATTGAAAATTAATGCTACCGGTAGCATACTTTTTCAAAAAATGGCATGATAATATCATTGTATCATAATTTAAAATTGTATTTATTAAATATCTTAGTAACATTATATAAAACTAGCACTTAGCTAAACAAAAAATATTCAATAAATTATTTAATCATTTTTTTCATATAAAATAAAAGAATTTATGATATTATTCATATTAAAACCAATATTAAACCATAAAATGTAGACGTTATGATAGTTGGGCACATAAGACAGAAAACGCATTATCACCCATTTTGTGGTGGGGCTAAAATTACAACTTTTTGGAAACCATGGGTGGCATCATTGCATTCAAAACCGTAAATCAATCATTGGATTGAAAAATTGACCTGGTAGAATCACTATCATTTCTATTCGAGGTTAAAATTTAAAAAACAACAACTTAACAAAATAAATTAAAAAATGCAAAATTATATCCTTGCAAAAAAAATTAAAACAAAAAATTTTAAAAGTAAATCTAAAATAAACTATAAAAAAAAATGAAAATAAAACACACATTCCAAATTTAAAAAAAAAAAACAAATTAAAAAAAAAACTTTAAAAACTTCATACCAATTTTTTTTTTAAATTCAATTAAAAAAAAACAAAAAACATTTTAAAATAAACTAACTATTTAATTTTTTTTTAAAACAATTAATAACAATATGACAAAACAAATAATTTTAAACCTAAAAAAAGACATTTAAAACACAATTTCAAAAAAAAATTAAAAACTAAAACTAAAATTAAAAAAAAAATCTAAAAATTTAAAACTAAAAATTTAAAATTTAAACCTAAAATTTATAAAAGAAAACACACAACCTGATTCTGCCTCACCCCTCTTCACCCTCCCTCTCCACCCTTACTCCTCTTCTCCCCCCTCTCGCCCCTCCCCTTCTCCCCCTACTCTCCCCTCCCCTTTCCCTCCACCTTCTTCCCCCTTTCGCCCAACCCTCCCCCCCGCTCGCCCCCACCTCCCCTCCCCCTCTCCCCCTCTCCCGCCATGCCCTCCCCCGTCTCCCCGCCCCCTGCCCACCCCATCCCCCTTCGCGGTCAGTTGCGATTCTGAGAATCATGCCACCACGAAAGGGGCAGCGCTTGGGTGGAAGAGGAGTGGATCTGCCCAAAAACCATGCCTTCCACAGCGGTGCAATCCTGAGAATCGCGCTGCCATGAAAGGGGCGGCTCTTGGATGCAAGATTCTCAGAATCACGTCGCCGCGAAAGGGGCAGCGCTTAGGCGGATCCGCTCAAGCACCACCCCTTTCGTGGCGACACAATTCTTAGAATCACGGTCGGCCGTGAAGGGGGCTGGGGTGGGAAGGTGCGGGGGTTGGGAAGAGGGGGGAGGGCGTGGCGGGAGGGGGGAGAGGGGGAGGGGAGGTGGGGGTGAGCGGGGGGGGACGTGGAGGGAGGGGGGAGGGCTGGGCGAGAGGGAGAAGAAGGTGGAGGGAAAGGGGAGGGGGATGGGGGAGCGGGGAGAGAAGGGGAGGGGCAGGAGGGGGAAGAGAGGGGGGGGGGAGCAGAGGAGGAAGGGTAGGGCGGGAGGGTGGAGAGGGGTTTTTTTTTTTAATTTTAATTTTTTAATTTTTTTTAAATGTTACATTTTTAAATTTTTTTAAATCTTAGTTTTCTTAATTTTTAAAATGTTTAAAATTTGTTATAAAGTTTTTTTTTTAATTTTAGTATTTTGAATTTTGTTTTTTAAATTTTCTTGTAATTTTTTTTTCAATTTCATTTAAAAAAATTATTTTCATATATAAAATAGTCGAAAATGCAATAAAATTTTTTTAAAAGTCCTTTTTTTTTAATATGTTTTTACAAATTTTCTCAAAAAATGATTTATTGAAGAGAAAATTTTTCAAAATTCATATATTTTTCATTCTATCTAGTTTTTAGAAGTAAAAATAAATAAATCGAAAATGTATATGTTTTTTCATTATGACTAGCTACTAAATGTATAATTTTTTGTAAATTTTGAAAAAAGGCACTTGTAAATAAAAATTATATATTTTTATGACCAAGAAGTTTCAAAATCACAAAAAATTGGCTCAAAATGAAAAATGGTGCTACCAGTATGCACACTTTCTGAAATGGAGGTAAACATAGCTACTAAAATTGGCCCCCCAAAAAACGAGAACAATGTCGGGTTTTCGTCAAGTTGTATAATATGTTATATACGAACATATCTCCATCAACGAAACTTGAATGAAATATATAGCGTTTGTCTCGGAATCCAATACCTGCAACATTGGATGCAACACCACATATAATATCATTAGAAGAAATGTATAGACATTGCAATTTATTCTAACATGAGTCATAAAATAAGACATAAACAATAACTCACCTAAATGGTATTTTTGTATGATTTACTTGACATTCTATATGTTCTCCATGTTTGTCATGGATTATTTTATCCCACCAGAATGGAACATATTTAAGAATAGATCCTCAAAAGGTGATGATGTCATGTATGTTTTATTTGTTTCCCTGAATGATTTTTTCATTATGAAAAAAATAACGAAACGCCAAAAAGGGCAATGAATATGCTCGAATGCACACTTATGCCTCCACTTTCCTTCATTCCAACTTGTACCTCTAAAAATAACTTATAACGAAAAGAGCTTAGAATTGTATGCTCTATATTTGGCCACACATTGGATTGAAATGCGGGTAATGGGATTTCTTGAGTTCTCCACATGCTTGTCCTCTTCTTGGAAGTATGTACTTGTACTTATAGAACCAAATACCTTCATTCCCTAGCCATTTATGATCCTTATTAGAGTACAATAATTCACCAATTTTTGAATGCACCACTTCAAATACGATAGTGATAGATTCAATCGGCTCCCATTCTTCCCAATTTGAAATCCATAAGCCTATGAACATATAATCATTAGAAGTGGAAATAAAAATATAATGAATAAATCATGAAAGCAACTTCTCTATAACTAAAATATAGAAGAAAGAAAATAAAAAATACTAACAATTAGCATTAATTTGAGAAAATTTTGGTTGCTTAGCAATAGACTCTTTTTGGATCTCTATCTTGTCATATACATGAGCCACAAGCACTTCTTTCACTTTTCTTCGCCCCTGTTCCATCTTAAACCCTTTTAACAATGCATTTCCAATGTCGTTCAAAAATCCTCTAGATATCTCGTTTTCACTTTATGATCACCTTTTCTAGATGGTTGCATTGTAATCCAATCCCAATAGACAAGTTCGAAGGAATCCAATTCCATGCATTGTCCCTTTTGTTGTAGAGTACAACAAAACTCAATTCAATTATTTGGACGTCAATTTGACATTTTTTCAAGGAAAAGTGACCTACATACAAAGTACCGATGATAAGATAAATATTGTATGATTTTACAATCCAATGAATACTAACAAGTTATGCATACAAATGTTAAAAGATGAAAGTTTCTACCTAAATATAGGGCCTCTTCATAATTTTTCCATCCAAACAAATGGTTATGTTTAAAATCACAGGTATCTTGGTAAGACATTGTAATTACTTCATGAGATGCTTGGAAATGGAGTGCCCTGGATCACATGCTATCTTAGCATATACCTAAGGAAGGTTAACATATGCCAGTATAAGATGAAAACATAGTGGTTCTAGGTAGAAACAAGATGTCATAGTGTGTCAAATCATATATGATTGATATCTTCACAATGTAGGAAAGAAGAGAATTATCATGTTGGAAGCATATTCCATGGAAAAATATTTATGTTTGATTTGAAGATATGATTTAGCATAGCATGGCATTGAGGCATGATTAAATCCTAGGTATAAGAACACCCCAAGGTAAACAAAGCATTTTGGACATCCATCAAAAAGGGCATGCTACAAACATAAACTGCACTTGTTTCTCTTGGTCATCTAAGAGGAGCTACAAAAATGGCTATGTATAGCATGATTTATCAAAGGATGATATCATACATGGTCAAGCCTTCTCATGGTGGTGGAAAGGACATACACATTGTCCTCTTCAACATTCATAAGAGTAATGAATGACCTGCTAAAACCATATCTTGATTGATTTGCGATCATGTAGTTGGAGGATATTCTTGTGTTCAGCAAGACCTGGGAGGATCCCTTACATGATCACCTTATTATTTGACCCTATACAGCTTCAATCCCTACTTCAACCCAAGGAACCAACCACCCCCCATTCCTTTAATTGGAAGTTGTTTACATACACGGTCCAGGACTGATGAAAGAATTGAAGGGCTAATAAAGGAAATTGTTTGCAAACACGGTCCAGGATAGATGAAATAATTGAAGGGATAATTGCATAGTGTTTGAAGTATGAAGTTCAAGTGGTCAATCCATTCATGTTCAGATTTGAGGAAGACATGGTTGCTTGTCACATTGACTAAGACCTTAACGGGCTTATCAAATTTTCATTGTAAATATATATTAAATAAAAACCAAGAATTTAAAAACTCATAGGGTCAAGAACATACCAGGGAACACAATCAACAACTCTCCGCTATCTAAGAAAATGTGCCTTCCATTTACCACTCTGTGGATGAAATAAGTTCCAACAGGTTCACCTTCAATTCGATTTGAATCTCTAGCTTGGAAACATGCGAGGGAAACCAATGACAACTCCAAAAATCAGTTAATTCAATTTTTATCTTAGAAAATATACTAGGGTTCTACAATGAGCGACTCCACATATATAATTTAGGCTATCATAAAGGATAAACCATTTGTATCTATCACAAAAGTCCAATGAAGGTCACCTTTAATTTGATAGATTGTACAGAAACTGAGTTATGCAGAATTCCAAATTAATTTGGACTTACATTACAAAGATTGTGCTCTACTATGCTCTCTGGTGACCAAGTTTCATCTCTCCCACCAAGTGTACCCAAGTTCCATCTCCTCTCCCACCGAATACAAGACTGTATGAAGAAGGAAGCTAGTGAATGGAAGAAAACGAAGACGGAAGGTGCACGAGCCTATAGCAGCTAAGGTTTTACCGAAGGTTACGTGGTAAAAAATGACAATTCTAATGAAAAAGGGTAAAATTTGATAATATGATTTGGATTTTTTAATAATAATATGTTGTATTATTATTTATTTAGTTTTTTAGATGATTTAATTGTATTTTTGAGATGATGGGTCATAATATTATTAAAATTATTTTTGAGATTAGTAGTAGTAATATTACCTAATTTCAAAATGATTTAGTATTTAAATGGCTTAAAAAAATATTAAAAATGGTAAAATGTTTATCCTATATTAAGGTAATTTTTTTAAATTAAGTATTATTTTATTTTATAAAGGTTAATTACATAAATGCTTTTTTGTATTTCAAATATAACCCATTATGATTTATAAAATGACCACAATATCTATGAACTTTATTTTTTTTAAAGTTTGTCATTATCATTAGTGTGAACTTTATTTTTTTTTAAGTTTGTCATTATAATTAGTGTGAACTTTATTTTTTTTAAAGTTTAAAAGTAGTGACAATAAAAAATACTATATGTTTTGGTAAATTTAATATTTTGAGATGTTCTTATCATGATATTAACCAAGGAGAAGTTTATACAAAGTTAATTATTACCAAATAAAAATAGGACACATAAGCATTGTTGATTACTTTATGTCCAACTCAATGATAATTGTTGACCCAAGTTTTTGAATTCTATTGGTTATTGAATTCCAACTCATCCACGTCATGTTTTCTTATGAGCCTCTTTTTACACCCCAAATTTGACTCTAATGGTTGGCTTAGTGGGTTGACTGCCTCTTTATGAGAAGAATTCCCCCATCTTGTTAGGCCATTTGGGACTTGGGTTGGTGTCCGGTGCTTCTTGGGATGGGTCCATTAGGGCACATGAACACACTCATATTTTTCTTCGTAGAGGTGATTGCGTGTGTAAGGGTTGTCATACCCGGTTTGGCACACCTCATTTTGCCCACTTGGACCTATTGTTTTGATAGAAAAACCCTCCTCCCGGCCTCCAAACCCATGACACCATTCCTTAAAGAAGAAGCCTACATTGTTAAAAAAGGAGGGCGTCGAGGGACAAGTATCTGTTGGGGTTAGTTCCTGGGTTGGCAGGTGCGGGAGGGGTCATTTTTTTACCCCGGGGGAAGCAGAATGAAAAATTATGGTTGGGGAATTGGAAACAAGACCAATAATGATGCCAAATGGCTAGCCTTACTTAAAGGTCTAGAAATCGCCATCAAGGCCGAAATAAAAGATTTGATAGCCGTTGGGGACTCTCTTCTTATAGTCCAAGAAGCTCACAATCTCATAAAAAAACGCTCCACTCCTTCAAGTAAGTACCACCACATTCTCAAATACACCAGCAGAGACTTCAACTCTCTCAATTTTTCTCCATGTTCTCCACTCAAAACAATCAACATGCCGATGAAATGGCCAATAAGAGGCGTGCTCCTAAATTTTGGATTCTTAGCCCAAGATGATGAAACTCCCTCATCCTTGTTTGGGTCCCCTAGCCCTATTCTCCCTTGGGGTGTTCTCTCCCCCACTCCTCGACCCTCTTATCACCTTACCCTTGCCACCTTTGGACGCGGGTGATCTCCATAATCGCATGCAAACACTTGTCGTCGATTTCTGAGCGCCGATGGAGGCATTAATGCCATCACATGGCCTCACCCTCACTCTAACTCCACTCACTCGCACGCTCTGTTTGCTTCTTCCTCTAGACGCTTCCATATCTTTTCCTTGTTAGCTCATTCCTTGAGTATGGAAGCTTCGCTCCACTGCATGTATTGCTCCCACCCTGGGCGCCAACTCTGTGTTGTCTCTACAAACCCTTCTCCTGCTCACTTTGCAATAAACCCCTGCACTCCCCCTCTGGTATCTTTCTCCCCGAAGAAAATCTCCTGGAGCCATTACGCACTCTGCTCGACAACCTCTCTTCCCTCAGCCTGTGTGAAGAAGAGATACCAGCTCCTGAAACACCGTCCCCTCCGGTTCTACAAGGTTCAGTGGTTGATACTATGGAAGTGCAGGTGTGCAAGATAAGAATTGAGGTGGCGGATATAAAAAAGAACATGATGAGAATGTATACCCTTCTGGATTCCCTCAGCACTGAAATTAGGAATAACAATGACCTTATGAATGGAAGAATCTCTTCCATGTTTGAAGCGGTGGATTACACTGCTAACAACATCTCAAATGTGGATTCTAAGGTGGACGACAACTATAGGAACATCTATGACGTGGAAGGCAAGGTGGACAGGCTCCGAGAAGACTTAGCTTGCTGCATTCCAGGGTTTCAGGATACAACAGGCTCCAGCTCCAACCCGGATGACTCCATGGAGAGCCCAGAACCTCCCCGACCACGCCAGAAATAATGCAGCTTGCTGGTTCTGCAATTTTTGTGGGTTATATATTTTCCTTTTGTAATAGTTTAGAAGCAACTCTAGTTTTGGCTTTTTATTTATAGGTTTTATCAGCTTTAATGGATTCCAAATCCGAATTTTGTAATGTATTGTTTCTGCAAGTTTATCTTGGGACAATTTGTAAAGGTTTGCAGTTATAGCCTTAGACTTGTTAGAGATAAGAGAAGAATTAGTGAAGCAGGCAAGGAAAACTTGAATGCTCGTCCCTCATAGAGGAAAACTAGAAACTCTCTGACTGTATTTTTTGAAGACTCCTTTTTAATATAAATTCCATAACTGTTCTTGTTAAAAAAAAAGTATATGTTGGGGTTAGTTAGGGCACGACATCCTCCTTTTGGCTCACTTTGCACTTGGTGGAGGCCTAATTGCACATTTTTATTCTTATTTTATGTCATTGTATGGTTTAGTCCCAAGTTTGTGGGTGCACTAACTTAAAATTTTATATTTTGCCATTAACTTATAGGCTCAAATTTGTAAAAGGTTGAGGGTTGTCTCATATAAATAAGACAACCTCACCTCAGTTTGTAAATTATGGACAAGGGTCAAATTATGTATTATTTTCTTTTCCTACTAGTTTATGAGAGCATTTGAAAGCTAGGCACATTTCTCTCGGATGTCTTTTTCTCTTGCATGAGGGATGAATGGAAGAATTTCTAGGGTTTGATAGTCACATGCTAAGTGGATGCTAATAATAGTTGTGATAAATCGTGCTCAAGGGTGACCTAAGGTTCATTTCCTTGCTATTTCTTGATTAATGTGATAAGTTATCTCCTAAACTTAGTTTAACGTCATTCTTGAAGTTCTTTGGACTGAGGTAGGGTTTGTTTGCTAGCATTTTGTCTGCTTGCTTGAGGAGACCTTCCTACCAAGGAGCTCTCCATTGTTCTATTGGGCCTTGGAAAGTCTCTGTTTTCCCTAATTAGAGTTTTTGCTACCTAACCCCTAGAGGTTGCTAGCTTTGTCCTAGTTGTAAGGTAGTGGAAACCATGTTAAGAAGGAGGGACGCTAGCCTCAATATCGCATAGCCCCTAGGTCTGAGACAATAATCTAATACCATATCCTTCAACTCTCTTCTTTTCATCAAATTTTACATTTTTTATTTATTTTATGCATAGAAATATTTTACAACTGGAAAACCCCTAAAAAATCTAAATAAATTCAAAAACCCAAAAAGTAGTCGTGAATTTGTTTTTCCTGGGCCCACCCTAAATTTCGACCTAGGGTTTTAGCCACAAACCCTAGACGGTGTCCTCATTTGAGGAAGTGCATTGGGATCACAAAACCCTCATAATTAGAGATTGGTATTTATGTCCCACTCTCTAAGTTTTCCCTTGTTCAACTGCCTTTTTTCCATTGAGGGGCACACTTTTTGGAGTACCTACCTTGGGAAGTGTGACAATGTGACATTGTCTTGGGAGACATGAAATTGCCTTGAAAGGTGTGATATTATCTAAAATTTGTGATAAGGTGAATAACTCTATTTATATACCAACAAAGGTCCATCTTAAAACCAAATCTATTAAACACCAAGAGGGATCCAATTTCTTGAGGCGTAATTTTTTTCTTGATGTGTAAAAAATTTATGATAAAACAAATTCAAAGAATAGTCATGATGCTTCGATTAGCATAATATATATTTAATTTTATTAAAATATATGTTAAAATATTCTAGCCGACATGTTTTTTTAATTTTTTTATTATTAAAATATGTTACATTACATCACATCACAACATCTCCCCCATACTGGGTTGTAAGCACCTCGCTACTCTCGGTGCAATGATTCTTGTCTATATTTGATATTGTTTGACTCCGCTAAGGCACTAATCTTAGCTATTAAGGTTTCGTGGAAGGTATTTGTGGTTTGTTGGTGATTGCTTTTATCTTTCATTGGTTAGGGTTTCTCCCTGGATTTTGGATTTACCCAAAGTGTTGAAAGGTTAGACTATGGTGGCATTGGTTTTAACTCTCTCTTGAGCTTACCATCACTAGCACTCGGTCTACATATCCTTGATTTGCAAAGGTGTGTTAGTTTGAGTGGTAATAGTTCGTTTGACTAACCAAGGGAGACTGAGCATGAATTTGTGGAGAACTATTTAATGCTATTTTAATCCCAAGAGATGTCAGTAGAGCAATAACAAGCCACCCAAAAATATCTTGATGTTGTGTCTCATAAGCTATCGAACGAGCATCAAAGAGCCTACGAGGAAATTATCTCACTCAATGAGTTATCTACAACATTGCATGAAATGGAAAAGGATAAGTCTCCTGGCCTAGATGGTTTTCCATGCAAATTGTACAATGCCACCTCGTTGCTTCAAGTATAAGTCTCGCCTTGGCTCCATTATGTCCTAACACAACAAGGCCAACGAGTGCACTAATAGTAGGCCATGTCACAATGTTGGTTGATAGGTTCAAGACTAATGAGAGTGTGCATACAATCTGTGTATTGGTTCCTTGCACCATGACAAGAGATTTCCCACCTTGTACTTCTATCTCAAAGGGGTCCACGCCCCTAGAGCCACCAGTTGATGGAGTTGGAAGTTGGAACCTGATACCCTTTGACATTGATCCACTTGCCATTCAATGGGGCAAGGCCCATGACGACCATGACCAATCCCTAAGGACCATGACCACCTCCCTCCTAAGGTTGGTCTCATGGTTGGTTAGCTCTTTGTTTCGAGTGTTTTCCCTTTGCTATTATGTTTTTATTGTTATATAACTATGACTTGGGACTTCATAATGAGGGGTGTTTGGGCTTTGATTTTTCAGACATGCTAGTGGAGGCTACAGTGGTGGCCTGCCCTTTTTTATATTAAAACATGTTAATATTTTGCCTATTAATAGAGTTATTGGGAAGTTGTAATTCATAAAAACATCACCACGCTATTCTCATATTTAATCCCATAGTTCAATGTGGAAAACTTTAAAGAATTAATGATATTGTGATGATTGATTTATATGGGATGAACCCTAGATGCCATCTTACTTTTTCTAGCCTCGGGTAGAGATTGTTCGATTAGAGCTTGTAGAGTGACCATAGTTACTCCACAATGTATAAGATGAAGTGATGCCTTAATTTCCTTCACATTTCAAATGATCCGATGTTGGAGTAGGATTGGAAAAGTGCTAACATGTCAGGAGTCAGGACATGATTTATGCTTGTATTTGTTACGTCTTTGACATTGAAGCCTCAATTCTTTAGTATTAGATTAAATTAGTAAAATGCAAGTTTGCAACTTGTTAAGGCTATGGTTACGACTGAAGCCATACTAGTTGTTTTGATATAATGGATTGGTATTTAACTAAATCCCTTAGTGAACAAGATGAGATATTTTCTAGCCAGTTGGTCAAAAGTGGTGGAAAACAAACTTTGGTGGACTCTCAAGGGCCTCTTTGTAATATATATATGCAACATTGTGGAAGTTGGGGCACCTTTTGTAGGTCAAAGCACTCAATGCACACTTTTAATCAGATTCAATGGTTTCTCGTGGAATTTAGTCGATAACTCGTCTGACTATCATTTAGATCTCATGCTTTGGGTGTAGTCGATTTTCAAGCTAGCTCGGATTCCATGCTTGAGCTCTATACTTAGTTCTGGTATTTGCACTTAGTAATCCCTTGAAGTTAGAATAATATCTTGATAAATAACACACACCTAATGCTGCTCACATCTGCATTGTTTTGGAAGATCTTTCATCGAAGAAAAATAAAGTTGAAAGAACAAAATTCAAAATGCAAAAATCTCGAGGAGTCACGTAAGCATCATAGATTAAATAATCGTAATCAACAATCACTTGGCGAGGGTCCTGGAAATATTAAATCAGCAGTAATTGGGAAATAATCAAGAAAAATCGATCAATCTTGGCACGCCTATAGTGTTAAACAAAATAATCAGTTCGTTGATTGCATTGGAATTCATCGGAGATTATTTCATCTATGGTTAACGTGACTATAAAATAGCACAGAATAAAGTCTTGAAAGGTAAAATAACAGGTTGCCATCATATGAACATAGTTACCAGATTCCCCTGAAGGCAACCTGCATCCGCATCTGATTCTTCGCAGAACCTCGGATCTGTATTGGATTCTTGGGATTTTTGTGTATTTTAGATTGGATCCATTTCCAATATAAGTGGATCCAGATCTCACTGACAGAATTGTGGCAGATTTACCCCCTAGCTGCATGTTTTGAACAATTTTTACCATTATCATCTCCAGGAACAGTGATCACACGATTTACATAATATTTATTTGCTATCCTGGTCAAAATTTGAGCAATTTGTTTCCAAGTGCCCCGATTTGAGCTATTTGTTTCCAAGTGCCCCTGCAATGTGTCTTTATATATTTAATGGGTCTTTCTTTGTATTTAGCTATTGTCACTCATGTATTATCATAGTTTGGTATTCTGAATTATAAGCATTAACACTGCACAGTTTTCCACTACTAGTAAGTTTTGTCTCTCCTCTTGCAATTAGAGGAATTCGTTTTACTTCTTCTCAGTGTTCTCCATCTTGGGCAAACAATTGCAGTCATTAAATCTTCAGCAAACTGGGCAGTTTTGTCTCGTTCTCCAATTGGCAATATGAGTATGAAAATGAAACCATTGTAATGCTTTAATTCAGATTTCATTTTTTTTTAAATTTAAATTTTAAATATATATATTTATAAAAACAAATAAGGGTTAGGGTTCTGATTCCCATATCCTAATTTCCGGATGAGTGCCTCAACCACACCTGATTCTTCTGATGATTCTGATTGCACCCACAGTTCATGTAACTTTGCATATGAACATTAAACTAGAAGCCATACTGCAATATTGACAAGCATATCCATAGTTTTGGATTTATTACAAAGGCCATTCTTTGTTCTACTCTTGTATGATCTGTAAACTGGACTTTGAAGAGCTGTAAAGCCTTTAAATGAAATCATTGCTCAGGATCTACCGTATACAAATTTGTCACAGAAAGAGCAACTTACATGGCCAGAAAGCGAGCTCTTACTTCCAGAATAGAGGTTTGCTACAATGATACAAGGGCATTGGTACCATGCAACATGCCAGTGTATGGATAATGTTGTCAGTTTTCAAATCCAGTGCCAATGTCTGTTAGAAATGGCTTATTGATGTTAAGATTCATCAAGTCAGAGAAGCAGTTAGATTCTCTTGAAGTTGGTGCCAAAGAGGATATGCTAGCTCTTGTACAAGTTTTCACATTCAAGCTTTGGCCTGATAATGTGGACTGTATGATGTACTTTCTTTTGTTCACTAATAAAATATCTGTTGCATTAAAAAAAAACTGAGAAAGAGTTTGACATACTGTCTAATAGTTCAAACAGATCACTTGTTGAAAGCATCACTTAAAGCATACTCAGATAAATACTTGCATCGTTATGTTGGTAATAAAGCATGGTTACAAATTAATACATTCCTGTGAAACATATTTTTACTCTCAAGAAGATACACAAGTTTAGGTGCATCAAACAGCTTGTCTGGTTTGTATTTGTTAACTGTCACACATACCGTAGCAAAGGGCCTTTTAAATTCTAACATATTGGTCGATCTTTGATGAAGAACATGCTATATTTACTATAAATATGCTAGAATTCTACATTTGCTGTCTTTCAGTTGACTTTTCTTATGATTCAGTATGTTTTATAAGCAACACAGGCCTTCCACATTTTGATGCATGAAACTGGAGTCATTGGCCACGTCATACTTGACATTCTGTACAAGTAAGAATACATGAAAGACTGCCATACCAAGCCTTAAATGGACTTTCAACACAGGCTCTACTTTAGCCAGTTTGGAACTTCTGAGTGTTTTATTCTGATTGTGGTCTTTTGTCAAAAGGTGGGAAATCACCTTTAAACAATACTTCTATTTCGAGGAGGCTGAAATTGTCTAACCAACTGGAAACCAAATACAGAAATAAATCTGCTTCTCCACAGCTCTCTCCTCTTTGTATGAAACTCTGCTGGAGTGGAGTCAAGTATTACTGTATTATCATGTTGGATTCTTACAGCTGTTTTCTTGATAAATACCGAGTGCTGGAAGAAAATATGAAGAAGAAGGGCAAATTGCTTTCCCAAGCTCTTGAGCACATGATACTGTTTCTTCTAATGTATTTCTGTGAAACACTGAGGTATCTTCTAATGCCACAGACTGTTCAGCAAGAGGTTGACAGGAATGCAACACCCGCCTCTGTGTGGCTGCTCTGTCAGAAATAACCAGGCTCAAGATTTAGAGTCATAGAGATACTACTTGATGATAAGAAAAAATGAACATACGAGTGATCAATCTGAACAACAATAAAAATATTTAATTGATGTGTAGTTTCCATCCTTGCCGTCAGAAATCATGCAGGGGAGGGATTTTTCCCATATTGGAGTGTCTAAATCTTGTAACATTTCCCTGTACCATTTCTTGAACCCTTTTTTGTTTTTCCAGGAAAAGTTTTCTAAACATTTTTGCGTCAAGTTTTGGATACATTTTGAAAAAAAAAAGGCTCAATCCCTAAAATCAAACTTATACTTATTTCAGCTGGATATGTGGTTGCTGAAATGTTTTAGTGAGGAATGCTTCCTTGAAGCAAATTAAGAGATTTTAAGAGATGTCTGTTTTTTTCAGCTTTTGGGTTGCCTTAGGTAACTTTTCCAGGTTTTGCTGCTATACACTTCTTCTAGAGGAGATCATTGCTCTTCATGGGCTCTTAAATGTCATTCAAGTCTGATTTTTGTTGCTATATTATTTTACTGGAGAAGACTACTTGCTATTAATCGGCTGTTTATTGCAATTTATCTTTTAACTATACTTTTTTGGTGCTATATCAAGCAATTAATTGTACACAGATAGTTATGGTTGATGGCGTTCACAATCTGTCGAAGAAAGAAAAGATTTAAGTTAGAAAATATAATCAATACCTCTGCTCAGTGATATAAGTGTTGGTGTGGAAAGCAGGCATATATTAAACATCGTCAAATTTGAGTACAATGATATCATCTAAGCAACGGTGCAACCTCACTAATCTCTTCAACATTATTTTGTTTAGGAGGTAAAGACAATAAAGGGAATAAGTTTCTGTGTTCAACTCCAAAACATAGGCATTACTGGGAGTGTTTTGATCAGAGGGAATAGCAGAACACAAAAAAGAGGAAGTAATGACGTAGTGCTTACTACTAAGTATAAATAGATGAAAGATTCCCAAAATGCAAGCTCATAAAAGATGTAGATGCAACCACCCCCTTATTTGACAAATCACAAATGCAATTGATGGTGTACTTGGGAAGATTCAGTTATTGGCTCTCAGTTTGCCATGGTGTAACCTAAAGTCTAGATGATTTGCACCCACTATCCGGCGAATTTTCCGGTCAAAATTCGGCGAAAATTGTTGAAATGACAGTTTTCAGTAGTTGGAATTGCATAATCGGGGTGCCCCAGGGGTAATCGAGGGGGCTGAATCTATTTCTGCAATCAAAATTGCAATTTCAACAATGAAAATTGCAATTTCAGCAACAAATCATGTCCGGCCAAACTTGTCAGAGAAGGTGTAAATTGTCTAGACTTTAGCTCAGTGCGTTTGCCATACCTCTGTGAGGCACAAAATCATATGAAAAATAAAAAATTGCACTGAATCCTATAGAATGCAAATCAGAAGTAAAAGAAGGAGAAGGTTCAGAACTTGGGAATCTTTTGGCAATCTGCACGTGCCCAGCCGATCTGTTTTCTCTCATTGTCATAAACAACAAGGAGTCCTTGCAAAGATATATCTGTAAAATGCAACACAATTTTGTTACTTTAACTTAGTACCATCACCAACATGTAGATTAAGAGCATGCCTCAACTGCTCCAGATACAAACCCACCCAAGGTCATTCACAGAATCACACTATGTTTGTAGAAAAATTAACCTGACAAAAACACAACCAAAAGGAAGCAAAACAATATGGTGTTTCATTACCTCCAAGAATATTTGTGTCCACATTACCCATTGCAGTACCGTTCAGGATTCCCAAGCAGACATTACCTTTTTTCTGTGCATTGAAACTCTTCATCAGTAATTTTTTTTTATCATAGAAATTACTAAGCTTAAACAATAAATAGCTTCTGTGGCAATATCTTCTTTAGCAGTCTCATAACGTTGATGCTTGAACATTATCTTATGTTACAATCTCGTCTGCTGGAAATAGATAGTTCTCATGGAGTATGTCAAAGCTTATGCATGCTTACGTTGACAACCAAATAACCTTCTGGAAAAATTTCCATCTGTTTTCTTCCTAGGGTGCTTCTAAAATTGAGTTTTAATGGCTTAAAGTATGCCGCTGCATCTGCAACAGACCTGATACATTTCACAAAATTCAGGAAGCATTCAGGATACTAATATCGCCAATGGCCATACTTTTTAAATTTGAACACTAAGTAAGCCTGAGATTGACTTGTTGAAATTGGACTCAGACTTGATTTTCAAAACTTAAGTAAAGCCCTTTACCTGAACCCCTTTTTCCTTCGCCAACAGAGTGATAGGAATGTGTCTGATGAATCTTGCTCCAACTGTTTTCCAGATAGGTTTTCTTTAACCTGTCAACATTGCGTTATTAGAAAGAGACAGAGTCCTTATAGTATGATGGAACAGTCATTTGTGATACTTACAGCTGAGAGGAGAGCACCATAAGCTTTATTTGTGAAGTATGTGTAGGAGCTACCACTATCAAATATTATTCCTCCTAGCCTTTGCCCATCTCCATCATTGTCAAGGGGTTTGTTCCCAAAACTCATCTGTGCAACCCCCACATTATAGTGTTTTCTGAAAAACAAGAGGACAGTGTGTTAGTAGAAGTTCACAGATTATTTTGAACAACAAAATTCAACAAGAAAGTTTATTTTAAAGCGATTTTTAAGTTGATTCTTAAAGTAGAAGACATAGGAGTTGTTTCTAACTAGAGCTTTTGAACAACAAATTACAACAAGAAAGTTTATTTTAAAGGGATTTTTAAGTTGATTCTTAAAGCAGAAGACATGGGAGTTGTTTCTAACTAGAGCCCTATAATGCAACTGAGCGTCCCTATGAATTATTGGTCAAGGTTAAAATGCAGGATGATATTGTGAGTAAATAGCAAACTGGCTTTAATAGGGGAAGATATTCTTCAGGGAATATAGTTAATTTGTAGGAAATTTTGGACTGAGTTTCAAGAACAGATCAGGAAATAGTAACGTTAGTGATGTATTTTTCCAAGGCTTAGACAGAATGTTGTTGTATGTTTTCACAGTGATGTTTCTGAATGAATACAGTTGCAAGTTGCAACAATGTCCTTTACTTCTTCTTTATGTTAGCAATATATGTCACAGCATACATGATAATAGCAATTGCAGGTAAGATCACCTATCGTAGGAAGGATTACAACTACAGTCAGGGAACTTTGTCCTATCCATCTGTAAACTCAACTATCTAGAGTCGATTTTGTGCGATGATATATAGTACAGGCATATTTTGTTAAAACAGGTTAATTTTGTTTTTTGTGGAAATTGGTTAACATTTCACCTTGCTTATGTCAATGATGTAAATCTGGAGAATAAGTTTTTTGGACCAGTCATGGGATATATGACAACAGTTAGGACAGTCAAAATAGTTTTTTAGTATCAGTGCGAACAAGCACCTGAAGAATGTACTTTCGATCCATTTTGGAATGAATATAATTTTTTTCTTGGGAAAAAAGACAATAGCAATTGCAGGTCCTAAAAGAATATGGCTCCTACTAAGTGGATCTTAGTTATTACCAATCATCTTGCAATTGACATAGTTTTACATCTGCTAATGGATCAATATAAGGAGGAATAGACTGGAAAGACAGTTGATAACATTTGTTTAGTAATTTGAGCCACTCATTCTATGAATCTATTCAAATGGAGTAATGGTTTCTTAAGCACTTGCAGAAAGGAGGGAGAAATAGCCTCCATTGGAAACCATTTTGTCTACAAGTTTCTTCTTGTTAAACATGGGAGTGAACCATGAATAAAATAAATATAATGAGTAAACATGGGTGGATAACAGTTATATAAGTTGGGGAATCTATCATCTTTTGAAAGGGGTTTTGTGCAATCCATATTGATTCTTCCTCATATAGAAGTCCAAAAAGAAAGCAGCTTGATCACCTGAATGCATTATAGTTATAACAAATGATTTTTGGTCGGAAGGCAACTAAACAGGTAAAATGCATGCATTAATTGGCAAGTGTACAGCATGGAGCTAAAACATTTAGTTATTCAACACCATGCATTAGCTACCAACTTCCAAGTATCAAGTGGTAGACTAAAAATATCAACAACATGAGCCATGGAAATGGCTGATAATATAAAAGGAGAAAAATGCAACCTGCCTGAAAACAAGAAGGTCTGTTCATATATTTAACATTATGTATCTCATAGGAAAAGTAAAAGCTGAAGCTTTTATCATATTGTTCATCCCTTTGGAAATGATGGTAAAATGTTTTCAAGTTGTTATTTCTATTTGTGATAAACTAAGATGGCCCTTGTCTTATATGATAATCTACCTCAAAAATTCAAAATAGTTGGTATCCTTCTCTAAGATAGCATGAGGAAAAAGAATTTCTAAGACATTTGGAAATCGGAACCTTAGATATTTATATCAGAAAGGTCACAAAGAAAAGGAAGAACCTTGATGAAGATTAAACTTGCTAAGTTGCATGTGAAATAACAATTGGTTAAGATCTTTAGCTGGAACTAATGTAGACGCTTGGGTGACAACTAGAAACATGGAATCTAGCTCAGTATCCTTATCTAAGATGGCACGAGGCAAAGGATTTTTGAAGGCATTTGGAGATTGGAACCTTAAATATTTATATCAGAAAGGTCACAAAGAAAAGGAAGAACCTTGATGAAGATTAAACCTGCTGAGTTGTGTGAAAAACCAGCTGTTTAAGATCTTAACTGGAACTACTGTAGACACTTGGGTGACAACTAGAAACATGGAATCTAGCCTTTGACAATTTCAATTTGTTACAATCAAAACAAGATAAAAGATTGCGATGAATGATATTTATAAACAATATCCACATTAAAGAATGGTTAGACAGAAAATGAGATGCTAATAGATAAGTCACATGAAATATGTAATCAAAATGAAGGGGGCAGTGTTTATTTTGGGAAATGCTAATCTGTTATAAGTGTTTTAAATATTATTATTCCTGGGCATGGAAGTAAACTTCAAGGAAAATCAAAGAGAAATATGTAAAGAGAGGATTATGCATTGTGATAAGAAATCAAGTGATCTGTGGATATACGTAGAAGAGGAAGATCTATGGTTTATATGGCAAGCTAAATGTGCAACTCTGAGTAGAAGCTAAGGGCTCATACTAGCACCGCTCAATGTACTATTATGGGCATTATTCTTCTCTTGAAATCAGTGTAACTATTTTTATCTCTATTTAATAAGTCTCATTGGTGTTCGGCTATGGGAATCGCTTTTGTACAAGGGTTCAATAAGAAGCTAGTGTTGCTAATGGGGCAACTCGGAGTGTTAGACCTATGACAGCATGAACAAGAAGAAATAGTCACCAACAAGACAGGGTGAGATAGCCTCCAAGGTCTCTTCCTATACAGATTGCTGTAGATATTTAGTGAAGGGATAGGCAAACATTAAGAGAAAACTATCAAAACTAGTCTAGATAGATGAATAACACATGGAAAGGAGGAACAGGAACTTTCCAAAGGGGAGAAGAAGGATAATAGTTTTGTTGCTATATCTCAGGGCACAGAAACCAGAATTACAGGAATTAACTGTGGATGTGTCAGAGCAGGTTGAAACTCTAGAAGATCAGCTTAGTCTGTAAAATCAATCACAAAATGAAGAGGAAGGACAACATTGTTTATTTTCTGAAGCCTAAAATGACCAAGGCGTGGATCTAGAGGAATCTGGTCCCATCCATATAATCAAGGCTGCAGATCAATAACCTTATCTAGACATGGTTTTTGCACTGAAGCATGTGAAAGGAGAGCAAACAAAAGCTCATACAGTTTACACAATTTTTGGGTCAATGAAATCATTAGCACAAATGAATTCAAAACAAGAAGGTTCTGATGAATCAGAGGATTCAAGATTAGTGGCTCGGTGAGACTTAGAAACGATTTTATGCTATGCTCCTTGAGGCTGAAACTTAAACATGAATTATGATATGTGATGACTTTTGATTTAGTGCCTATTATATTGATGAAACTTTAATGTATTTAGGAAATATGTTGAGAAAGATTCTACTTCATTATGCTTAACTTTCAATTGAAAAGAGAGAGAGAGAGCAGAGAAAGTAGATTTATTTTGATCTTACATGGATGGTCTGCCAATCATGGGAACCCAAGTCATGGCCGAGGTAGGTACAAGATCATCACCAATGAACATGTATCCCCCATCTCGTCCTCCTCCAGAAATGCAGTGACCTATAACATTCTTGATGAGGCGTTGCTTTGCCCATTGAGATGGAAGACTTGCGATACCACTGCCAAGACCCAAAACACCATCTGTGCGTGGAGGGGACGGTCCCTCCTGGCGATATGCACACCTGTCACAAAAGACATTTATGAACATTATTGATCACCTTGATTTATTTTTTGCCCATCATGGCCAGTAAGGTCTTCACCTCAAATACTTTTTCCATTTTCTTTTTCTACATCCCCACACCAGGAAGGTCTATTAGGCCTTATTAAATAGTGGCTTTTTCTGGATAATCAAGGATATCTGTTATCAGAATCCCTAATTCAGTAATTTTCACAGTTTTAGAAGTTGTTTCAAATAAGTGAATGCCACCTGACACAAACAAACTAATTAAAAGGAGCAACACATACCCAAACACAGAATTTGTTGACACCGCAGTTTTATTAGTGAGCAAGACGTGAACACCGTCTCTAACAAGGACTCCCATAGAATAGCCTTGATCGGCATACTCAACATAATAATCACACGGTTGAGAAGCCCCCTTGTGGTTGCGATTATGCCCACTCCCTTCCTGCACAGCAGCACACAGAGGATCCTTGTCTGGCACCAGTGCCTTTGAGTTTGGCTTGTACAAGCGATTTGGTCCCTGCACAGAAGACATAACCCTCTCATGTTGTCTCAAACTGCAGAACCCAAGATAGAAGGAATTCAAGAAAGAATAAAATTATCCACTGATGACCCAAAAAGCTGAGGATGCTGAGAGTCAAATACATCCATTACAGTAACTCAAGGAAGTGCCTAAGACATATCCAAAAGAGAAATGGAGAAAGACAACTAACAGAACATACAACCAATGCAGCTTATGATGCAGATGCTAACAAGTAGAAATCAACTTTCATATGCATCAACTGGATCCTGTCAATCACCATGAATTCTACCTCAAATACCATGTCGTTCAAGAATACCTAGAAATCCAATATGATAATTGCCAGATTGTAATGCATGCATAAACAAGGAGATATAAGATGCAAACAAGCAATGCATGGGCTACCCACCCAAAATGCAGAGTCAACTCTGAGACTCAGCAGGCTCATAACTTGGCTTATTAAAACATCAGGGAACATAAACTCAAAAAATTCAGGGAACATAAACTTGCCAATGTACTGATCACTGCCTCCAAGTGTGATAGGTTTGATATCATTTCAAAACGCAGAGTAAACTCTGAGACTCAGCAGGATCATAACTCGGCTTATTAAAAAATCAGGGAATGTAAGCTCAAACAAATCAGGGAACATAAACTCGCCAAAGTACTGGCAATTGTCTGCAAGTGTAATAGGTCTACTACCAACCCAAAATGCAGAGTCAAGTCCTAGACTCAGCAGGCTCATAACTTGGCTTATTAAAAATTAGAGAACATATACACAAAAAAATGAGGGAACATAAACTCAGCAGAATTCAGCAAAGTACTGGCCATTGTCTGCAAGTGGGATAGGTCTACTACCTAACATATGTATTATATGAAAGGATCTACAATCTACTCAAATTACTCAATGAAATGAGCAATGCCTAGACTGGCCTAAGCTACATACCTTGGTACAACTGCCACCTGGAACATCACACCGGACCCAGGTGAGGTCACTACCACTGTCCACATCCAGAAAGTATTGCTGTGGAGGATTTCCAATTTTCATAGTAACGTAATACAACCTGTAATTCCACCATATTCATTTGGATATTCTAAAACAAACTATGAATTCAGAACTGAGAATGAAATTCTGATTGTCTTCTACATTACCCATATGAAACAACGTTCCCTTTGAGAGAAAATATGGCAGTTTGATCCGCCTGCAACCTCCTGCCAATCCTGTTGATGTCTCGGCTCACAAGGGAGGCCTCGGAGACTTCTTCTTCATCATCAGCTGTTGGATATTTGGGGTGGAGAGGGTATACGTCGGCCTGTTGAGATATGCACATGCATTCACACAGGATTACAAATACAAGAAACAAATTTGTGAAGAAACTCATGTTGATCTCAATGCCTAAAGATGAATATACAATGCAGTTATGCTCTCCAATGGCTATAATCAAATTTATAATATGTGGGAGACAGAGAAAGGAGGGGATGTCCCCACCACAAATCCAGATTACTTCCTGCTCGAGGAAGAAGGGATTCAATGGGATACCTTTTACATATGAAACTTCCATTTCTCCGTTTTGGTCAGCGTAAACTTCTTTTTCTGCTTTTTGGTCAGCTTGCAAACCTTCTGCTTTTCCATTTCTGGGTCTTTCCAAATTCCGAGTTGCTTGATCAGTGGGAAATTAGTTATTTATTTCTTTGTCAAGCTATAGGTTTTTTTCAGGGGAAAAATCACCAACATGTTATTTTAAAGGAATCAAGGAAAGCTAACACGCACGGGAAATCTTAATAAACTTTCTCACATATCATGAATGGTAGATCGAGCAAACTGTCAGCCAGACATCCCTAGAGTTGTGTTTTATCATTTGACGAAGTTCATGTTATTCTATTTCTTAATAAGACAAGAATAAAAAAGATGTTGGAAACTTTGTTCTGAAAGCATCGTGAAAGAGATCATTTGTAAATTTAAAATTTATTATCACATATCATTGATGGTAGATTGAGCAAACCGTCAGCCAGACATCCCTAAAGTTGTGTTTTATCATTTGACAAAATCCATGCTATTCTATTTCTTAATAAGACAAGAATAAAAAAGATGTTGGAAACTTTGTTCTGAAGGCATCCTGAAAGAGTTCATTTGTAAATTTAAAATTTAATAATAATTTTAGTTTAAAAACTTATAATAATGATTAAATTATTATTAAAATTTGACTTACTTTCTTAGACGTCATTCTATTTTTTAATAAGACAAGAATAAAAAAGATGTTGGAAACTTTGTTCTGAAGGCATCTGGGAAGAGTTCATTTGTAAATTTAAAATTTAATAATAATTTTAGTTTAAAAACTTATGATAATGATTAAATTATTATTAAAATTTGATTAAATTATTATTAAATTATTATTATTATTAAAATTTGATTAATTATGAAGGCATTTGAGAAGAATTTATTTGTAAATTTATAATTTAATCATAATTTTAGTTTAAAAACTTATAATAATGATTAAATTATTATTAAAATTTGACTAAAGAAATGGACCTAATACTTTTATTATTATTTTTCTTTTTTCTTTTTCTTTTTTAGAATTACAACATGTTTAGTTTTTAATCGAATAATTTAAATGCTCTGTGATTTAAAACATCATTTTTATTTAAAATATGGCACTTTTGGAATCGTTCTATGATTCGACTATCATTTTTATTTGAAATATGGAACTGCTTGATCATATATCTACATTCAATTGTTGGAATTGTTAGAGTTTTTAGACGAAGTCGTTTCTAATTTAGTTAGTTAGGTAGGTGTGATATTAAGTATATGGGATTTAATTAATGGTAATTTTTAACAATAAAGTTTAATAAAATATTTTGTTTTTTGGATAATAACTTGAACTCAAATTTAATAAATATATTTCAATAATAACTTGAACTCAAATTTAATAAATATATTTTAATAATAACTTGAAATCAAATTTAATAAATATATTTTAATATAATTTATATAATAAATAATTATATATTTTCTATAATTAATAAAAGTTTACCTAAAAAACATTTGCAAAGTTGTAAAAATACAATTAATGTGTAATCTTTTTAAAGAAAAAAAATAAAAATACAATCAAATAAATATTTAAACTTCTTTGTGAAGTAAGTATCTTAAATATATTTAGTCAAAGATTATAATTTAAATAATATATTAAAAATAATTTAAATAAATATTTTTAGTAAAAAAATATATTTAAATAGTATATTAAAAATATGATAATGTGTTTTTAATAACTTAAAATAAAACAAAAATCTAATTTAATCTAATTTAGTTTTATATATTTAAACATATCGCATTCCAAAATCTCCAAATTATATTATATTTTAAATTTATTGGTCAATTTAATAAATCTAGACTAAAACAAATGTATATATACATTAAACAACTTTCGATTTTATGGCATGTTGATTTTTTTTATAATTTTTCTGGTCATTAATTAATAAATAAAAAATTATTATATATTAGGAATTTTTTTATGTATTTTTATTTATTTAAAATTATTATTTTTATTTAATATGTTTTTTTAAGTTTGAATTTAGAATATTCTATGTGGAAAAGAGTCAAGAAAGTATACCTTTAGTTAAATGGAAAATATTAACAACACCAAAAGAACCAAGGGGTTCGGAGTGAAAAAATATATATCATTCAATTTAGTACATGTAGTTAAAAGTTTTAGGAGGTTGGTTTACATTGATGAAGGAAGAGTTATGAAATCCAAATATTTAAATGGAATGACTATGGAAGTTCGGTTCATATTAGAAAGAAAACATACTCATGGAACTTCTATAGTTTGGAAAGCTTTGACATAGCCTTTCCCTCAATTGAAAATTGGGTAGCTTGGCAAATTTAAAATGGAGGTAAGGTTAGGATTGTCAAGGATCCTTGGATAGGTGTCATACACAACTTCAAATTATCAAGCGCGTAGTCTAAAAGTTCTACGATTTCTAACGTAAAAAATTGTTTTTTTTCGATACAATTTTGAAAAAATACAGGATTATTTTTTTAAATTTTTTATTACAATTGTCAAAATATGAAATATTGGGTGCCCCAAGAGTTTTTGATAGTGTTAAATCTGTTTCTACCATCAAAATCGTTATTAAAACACAGCTGAATTTAGATTTTGCAAAATAAAAAACATCGGATTCCGGTGAAAAGCCCTCATCCGGGCCAAATCGTCGAATTTTTAGACAACTTCATTATCAAATGCCCTATCGGTGGAGCTCCATATTCAAAGGATTTACTATTTAAAAGATGCAGCCTCATAGTTGGCCAAGAGTTTATGGGCACAAAGATGGGTGACAACTAACAATCTTAACTTACCAGCGGAACTAGCTTTAGAATGAACTCATTATGTCAAACCACTTAACTATCATGCTATCAAATTGAATGAAGAAGATATGATTAAATGGATCAAAAGTACGAGTACATGGGATTACTTTGTAAAGGTTATGCAACTAGAATTGGCAATACTTTGTAAAGGTTATGCAACTAGAATTGCAAACAATGCAGAGGAATTGATTGATGAGAGAGCCCGGTAGTAGAAATCTATCTAGAAGTTATCATGCCCCCTTAAAACTAAAATACTCTTATGATTGACCCTACCCAACAAATTTTTAACCTAGGATAATGGTTAGAAGAGGAACTGGGTAGGGCTAGAAAGATGCATACTATGCAAGATCAGCGATGAAACTATTGACCACTTGTTAGCTTATTGCCCTTTCTCTAGAGTTCTTTGGAATGAGGTGTCTCTTATAATTATAGTAAAACCTTTGGTTGACTTCCTTTTTGTGCAGTTAATTGATAAGAATATATCAACTTTTGAGGCTCTTCCATGTTTGTTTGTGTATCATGGAATTTGTTGGACTAGGAATCAAATGGTCTTTCAGGATTTGACTTTTGCATATGCACATTTGCACATAAGGTTAGACTAGCTTGGGAAAACAATAAATTTTATCCAAAAGAGAAAACTACTGAAGTTTTAGTAAGGTCGGTTAGTGACCAAGATTGACCTTGGGGTTTCTTCGATGGAGCCAACCAAGGTAGCCCAAGTATAAGTGAAGTAGGGGCTATTCTTTATCTAAACTCTACACAAATTATTTTGTTTCTGCATATACCTTTTTTTCAAACAATCCTCTCGAATAAACCAATTCAAGATCACAATTTGTATTAGCAATATTGATGGAATGAACATGACCATGCACATTTACTTTGGGTGGAATAATACAACTTTTGAACCTAAACTTATTTTTAGCATGCGGTTTGGGTACTTGTACTATTGTATTTGTATGAGTAGGAGCACTACACTTAGGGTAAATATTCCAAGGGAAACAATCCATGCATCACCTATGCACAAACTAAATTACTACTTTTATGCTATAAACATGCACATGCAAATGGGAAAAATACACCCATGCTCACCTTTTCTAGTTTGCGTCTTAATTTGACCTGACTTGAGTTAGGGTTATCTATCATTTCGTTCACAATTTTTTTCACAAAGAAGAGCCTCCACCTAGAATTCTTTGCACACTTTGCATTGATGTTGTATTCATTGGGTTTTATAGCGCCCTATTGATCCTCCTGCTTCTTGGTGGTGGTGGTGGATGTTGCCTGTCGGATGTGCACACCAGCAGCATAAATATTTCGAAAGTTGTTTCCCAAGTGGGAAAGGTGTGGCCTTGGGGGCAAGCAAAGAGTCAGATGCTGTCACCTGATCCCAACTCCTCCATTTAGGCTAACTCCTAACGAAGCCAAGGGGGGTAGACCCTACAAAGAGTTTCTAAGGCTCTTGTGTTTTAATGTGTTTAAGGTGATGTGATGCGACGGGTGTTGTGTAGGAGTTTTTCTAGATTTACAATAATGATTTAAAGAATCAAAGCATGTACTTGCAAAATATATATTTAAGATACACAACCAATAACAATGTGATTCGAGTATAAAGCATCCACAATATAAAATGAAAATTATAAGATAAGACAAGTACTTCCAAATAGATATTAAGCAAATAAATGAACAAATTGAAGGACCAGTGCCTTATGGAGTCAATGTCTTTGAGTGCTTGGGATGTTGAATACAAGAGTTCGTGTGCTTGAGATCGTTTTGCAAGTGCTCTTTGTAAATTTTATGACGATCTTGATTATTATGGCTGAGGGAATTTCCAAGAGATACCTTGCGGTACTGGAAATATGTCCGGAAAATACTCTAGGTGGCTCTGTACGAGGACATGTTGGCTGCCAAAGTCTCAAGAGCGTGTTCAACACTACACCAACCAGGGATGTAGCCTAACGATGCCCCCAAGATATAAGTACATTGACCCAGCACCCCCAAGCAGAATTTTCCCACTTTCGAGTATTTGCGATGCCGGATTTTCGTTGGTTATGGGGTATGAATTTTATTATGGTTGAAATTGGATTAAATGTGAAAATTAAAGAGCCTATACAGTTTATGAGTATCCCAAGATTGGGTAGAGCATACGTGATATAAAATATAATTAATTCCAATTTTAAGGGGATGTATTTGAAGCAAGAACCACCGTAGAAAAACTCTCCGATAGAGAGCACTCTTGATCCACCTTATGGCGAGATTCAAGAGATTTGTGAAATATAAAAAATATTGAAATGAAATACTTGAAATAAACCCAAGAATCTCTTTCAGGTCTTGATATCGTACTCGGGTGAGCAAGGGGGTTAGTGAAAATCTTAAGCAAAGAACAACTAAACTAAACTCTCTGACAGAGAGCACTCTTGATCCACCTTTCGGTGAGATTCAAGAGATTTTGGGTTCTTTTTAGTTTTACAATTTTATATGAAAACATGAAATCTAATCTAAGCAAAACAAAACTACTCTAGCAGTATATCAAAATGAAACTAAGCTAGAAATAAAGTCTAACCTACTTGCGAAAGATTTTAAACTTTTACTAATGCGGAAATGAAGCTAAACTAATGCAAAAAATAACAGGCAACACTACAAGCTTCCCCCAAATGGGGAAGTGGGGTGTGGGAGCCGTAATCCCACTCGCTCTTTTATTAACAATTACAATATTTTTGGTTTTTCTTCACTTGAAAGCACAATAGGATGGGGGAATGAAGAAGAGGGAAGTGCTTGTCAAGGAGTTTTTTGGTTTTTGCTTGCTTGCTCTTCTTTAGGCCCTTGGGATTTTTGTTTGTTTGATCTTCTTATGTTAACCTGTGGATAAGAGCTCTAAACAAAATCGTATTAAGGATTAGTGAAATCAAAACCAGATTGAAAACTAAATCTGAACTAAACTAGTATGTAAATTAGAAATATTTAACATATGCAAACTAAGATCTAGAATGATAAAAATTTAAACTAAGTGCAACATTGAAACTTTTAAACTAGTATGCAAGCTAAGATCTAAAGTAAACTATTATGCATGTATTGACAAAATGAGATCTAGAAATAAAATACAAATGAACTGAAAATAAACTAAGTTAAATGCAAGTTAAAACTAAATTACAAAAATGAAATTAGCTAAATGCAAATAAAAATGAAATTTAAACTAAGCTAAGATCTAACTACAAACACAAAGATGAAAAAGAGGAGAAGGAAAAAAGACAAAGAGAGGAGATAGAAGCAAAGAAGAAAGAGAGGAAGACTAGAAAGGAAAAGAGCAAGAAAGATGAAAACGAAAGAGAGGATGAAAGGGAGAAGAGAGGGAGCCAAATGATGAAGAAGAGGGCTTCCAAAACAAGGATAAGGGCTGCAAACAAGTGGAAATAAAGTGGCTGCAAAAAGAGAGCGAAAAGGGGGTGCCAAAACAGTGAGAAGAAGGACAACAAACATAAAAAAGAAGGGGTTGCAAATGGAGAAATGAGAGGGTTGAAAACAGAAATAGAAGAGGACAGCAACAAGAAAGAGAAGGGGGGAGCCAATAAGAAGGAGAAAGCAAAGCTAAGAAAGGAAGGGTGAAAGGGTTGAAGAAGAAAAACTAGGGCACAAAAAGGAGGTAAAAAAGAAGTCAACAAAAAGCAAAGGGAAGACAAGGTAGGGCAACCAAAAAGGAAGAAAGGAAGCCTACTAGACGACAAAGCGAAAAAATGAAATCTTGAAACCAAGAGCTTTGCTAAGTAACCAAGTAACCGATTTAAATTTGATTTGAATTTGAAAGGGGGATAAGAAGTTGAAACTTAGTTTTTTTGGACCTTTGAGAGAGATTGGATTCCACTTTGAGAGTTGCTTGTTGGATCCTTTTGCTTGGTCTTCAAGAGGAAGGGATGCAAACTAGCTCCACAATCCTACTTGGTTAAAGGGGATGATCTACAACACAAATACTCACAAACACTAGAAAAATAGGGAGTTAGACATGTACTATTCATCAATTGAAAACAAGAGGCATGAATAACAAACTAGTAATACCCTACACTCTTAGATCTCTAAAGACAAATATATAATCAATTAAGTTGTAACTACAAATAATCGATCTTATGTGCTTGAATAAGCCCTCTAAAGCATGAATATTAAACCACCATTAAGCAAGCAATGAAAGTTATGGAAGAATATCACCTCATTTACCAACAATATTGATCCACAAGACAAGACAAGATGAGCCTCCAAAGCCTTATTCTTTATTCCAAGATATGCATGAAAGCATTACAAAAAATGAGCAGAGCTTCTTTACAAGAGTTATCCATATCAACATGGAGCAGAGCCCATGTATTTATACAAAGAAAAGAGACCAAAAACCTAAAACGAATTGGTTGAGAGTGCTAGGTCGAATTCTCATGAAGAGGGAGCCAAGTTGGGTGCATTACACCAATAAACGTGAGAGAATCGTGGTTGATTGAAGAGTTTAGCAACACTTCGAGCGTTGAACTCGAGTGGGTTGGCATGACTGGTATTGGTGGGAGATGAGGTGGAGCCTCTCTCCATAGTAACCAACGCCCTCAACTTGGAATAAACCCCCCAACTAACTCGCATGGTGACTGCCCACATGAAAGGAGCTCACGTGAAGGATGCACGCTTCTCATAATTTGAAACTTCAAATGCTTTATCCAAAGTTATATTTAACATGTGCCTTGATATGATGGCACCCTTGGAACCCTGGCCCACTCAACTCGTGATCATGTGCATGCGTGGAATGGAGGCCCACGCTTATCTTTGTTCACGTCATCCTCTTCCAAACAAATCGTATATCCAATCTTTTATTTAACATGTGCTTTATCTCTCCAAGGTAGTCATACATAATTAATCAAGCCACTATCAACCTTTTCCATAGTTAATTTCATCATATTTTTACTTATTTGATTTTTGGACTGAGTGCGTTTTGTTCTTTTTTGGCAATTAAATGCCAAAATGATGCATCTTTAGCAAATAATACTTCTAAAGGCGACGTAACCGCCCATAACTCAAAGAAAGTGGGCACTAGGGTGACGAGGATGCTCTGAGCGTCAAAACGAGCCTCCTCACGACAAATTCTGCTTCCAGATGAGGTTTTTATCACATTTTGAAAATTTTCATTTAAACCATTAAAAAATGGTCTAAATTACGGAAAAAATTATTTTCTTCGGAATGAAACGAAACTCCTAGGGGACCTAGTGCATGTTCATACGACTCAATCGAGATGGATAACACGAAAAAAATCCTAGACACGAGACTCTAATAACCACCTTTAGGTTCGACCACCATGGTAAATACTCCAGCTTTGGAGGTATGAGTGAAAAACTCAGGAATTATACACAACAGAAGCGCAATACATAATTCCTAAGGAAAAAACACTCTAGAGTATCCCCCTAACGGTTAAACCTAAGAATAGCTGAGTCTTTTATAAAAGGACCCGTTTAGACCAACTTTTTACAATTTCCCCATGGGGGTATGAACATGCAGTTATTACAAAAAGGGGCAAAATTGCCCTGAAAATGACTTCTGAACCTCTGAACACTGATGATGAACATGAATCATGCTCAATAAACTAGCGGCTCACAAGAAATTCAGCTATTGTACAAAATAGTTGGTAACAGTGGAAAAGAGATATCTCAACAAAGTTCTTGGCATTGATTGATCCTTCCTCTTATGGTGGTGGTTGTTATTACTTATGGGTATGTTTACTTTACTGGAATGAAAGAAGAATTGGTGTAGGGGGTACTGAAGCTTATGTAGAAAATTGTAAGGTGAATAGTTTTGAATAGGAGCAGGCTACAAGAGACATGTGACGTGTGCAATGCATTGTTGGACATCCATTAAGTTAAATCAGGTTCAAGGTGCAGATGCCAGGTTTGATAGAGCAATTAATTCTATTTTGGTGCCCAATCATGAATAAAGAAAGACATGTGACCAATTAGCATAAATTAGTGAAGATAAATATTGCTATGAATACTTATTTGTTAAAGCCCGTTGGTGATGAGAACAACGTAAAACAAATTATTGCAAGTTGCTCAATAAATTTCCCAATTGTGGCTAGAGTAACTTCCAAGAAAGTTATGCTACCAATTGACCTCTCCTCTCTACCATCATCATTTTGTGGGTTTAAGCATTGTTTTTCTTCCAGGTTTGAAATGCCAAGTGAAACCAAAAAGTGAAGTCAAAGTCATTAGTGACCAACCTAAAATATTAATAGATGGATTAACACAAATATCCATATTTATTCCACAATACTTATCGCTAATATTTGAAGATTGTTCGTCAAGTTTATTCCAAATCATTACGATCGTGGCAATGGAATTAATTCCAAGTTTATTTCAAGTCTATTCCATCGCTTTTACTGTATGAGACTTCGAAATTCCACCAAATAAAACACTCGACAGTGCTTTCATGTAATATAATTTAAGTGCTTTCATGTAATATAATTTAATGACCTTAGCATTTATGTATAAGGATTTGGTTATCGTTGTAGAGGTCGAGAAAGTCAAACGCCATAACATCGAACTCTAATTGTCATGAATGTAGCAATCATGAGATTAAATAATAAACATATTACTTTTCATAAATTACTTGTGACTAATGTTAATGAATAATATGTGTTTATAGGTATGCAACAATAAACATAAGTTCTATATCCTATAGTAATCAATCGTTGGAATTAAGACTCTCGATAATACTCAGAGCCACTGGTAATATACATATTAACTTCACCGCCAGAAGACTATTACACATTGAATCTCCACCTCCCATCGTTGCTCTGTCCATGACTCAACACACCTGCGCACTCACTAGCCCGCCCAAACACTATTCTTCCACTCCCTGCGCATCATTCCACTACACTCCCTTCACCTCCACCACATCGACACCCTCCACGTTACACCACCATCATTTTTCCCCTGTGGACTGCGCCACTCCTACGCCCAGGCTTATCCCTCCCTCCAGACTCCATTTTGATCCCACTCTGACCACGCCATTCTCCCAACACCAAATCTCCTTCCTCATGCCCACACACCATTGCTGCAACCACTCTACACAGCGTGCGCCCTCCTCTTCTCCATCCTCCCGACCACGCCTCCTGCACACGGTGCGCCCATCGCCCACCTGCGAATCCTCCCTCCCCCGCCACGACCTTCCCACATCCTTGCGTTCTCTCCACCTGCGCAACCTCCCTCACACGCCGCTTTCACTTGCTCACACCCCACTCCACGCGGCCTTCCCACAATCCACTCCCCCATCTCCCACCTTCCATCCTCTTTTGCACTCACACCCCTCCCTCTCCAGCACGCCATCCCCACTTCCACGCTTCCTTCTCCGCACCTACACACGCCACCACCATCGCCCTCCATCTCCCATCACCCCCACGTCTATCACCTCCGCCCTCCATTATTCCTTCATTCCCTACGTCTCCCATCCCCACAAACCCCGTTGCCTTTCTCCCCGGAATATCCGCTGCACCTCCATTCCCGCGTAGCCACCACCAATCCACCATTCCAACATTGCCACTCCTCCCACTCGCCTCCGTGCAAGCCCTCTGTCCTCATCCCTGCAACCTTCCACTCTGCACGTGCCCTCTCCCTCTTGTCTCCTCCTTCTGCCATTGCAGTTGCGCACACTCAACTCGCAGCTTCCCACACCATCCCACCGTTACTACCTCCCCTGCCCTCCTTCCCACTGCGTCCCTGCTTGCATCCCCTACGACCCCCAAATCTTGCGCTGCTCCAGCTTCCCACGCTTGCGCCTCACTTCCGATTATCCCTTCCTCCACCAACTTCGAAAACCCTAATTCAAAAAACATAATATAATAATAATAATTTATTAATTTTATTATTATCATTATAGTTTAAACTTACAATAAAAATTAAAATTTATATAATAAAAAATTAATAATAATATTATTAATAAATAATATTATTAAAATGTTATTGTACAAGGTTGGGAAAGCAAACAAACAAAAAAAAATCCCCCTCTACAAGACCTATGGCGTCATTCAATGAAGAATTGATCAAGCTTTCTGAACAAATCAGTAAGGATATAATTGAAATAAAAAATTCTATTAACAATTTAACACTTACAGAAAATGAAGATGTATGTGAAAATTCCGTAGAAGAAGCCACTAAAACTGAGGTAAAAGAAGAAGATGTAGTAGACCATTATGTCAACCATGATGAAAGTAATGCAGCAACCGTATCCGGTTGGACTGTTATTAGTCGAATCCGACGCTCATGTTGAATGATAATAGGAATAATATATTTGATGATGAATATAAAATTACAATAAGATGGCATTTATAAGGCTTGAGGAAGCATAGTGAAGGGTTACGCCTTTTCACTAGTAACCTAATAAACTATTAATTTATAATTAATAATATTAATTAAATATTCATAGCAGAATTCTTTGCACACTTTGCGTTGATGTTGTATTCATTGGGTTTTATAGCGTCCTATTGATCCTCCTGCTTCTTGGTGGTGGTGGTGGATGTTGCCCGTCGGATGTGCACACCAACAGCATAAATATTTTGAAAGTTGTTTCCCAAGTGGGAAAGGTGTGGCCTTGGGGGAAAGCAAAGAGTCAGATGCTATCACCTAATCCCGCCTCCTCCGTTTAGGCTAACTCCTAATGAAGCCAAGGGGGGTAGACCCTACAAAGAGTTTATAAGGCTCTTGTGTTTTAATGTGTTTAAGGTGATGTGATGCGGACGGGTGTTGTTTAGGAGTTTTTCTAGATTTACAATAATGATTTAAAGAATCAAAGCATGTACTTGCAAAATATATATTTAAGATACACAACCAATAACAATGTGATTCAAGTATAAAGCATCCACAGTATAAAATGAAAATTATAATATAAGACAAGTACTTCTAGATAGATATTAAGCAAATAAATGAACAAATTGAAGGACCAGTGCCTTATGGAGTCAATGTCTTTGAGTGCTTGGGATGTTGAATACAAGAGTTCGTGTGCTTGAGATCATTTTGCAAGTGCTCTTTGTAAATTTTATGACGATCTTGATTATTATGGCTGAGGGAATTTCCAAGATATACCTTGCGGTACTGGAAATATGTCCGGAAAATATTCTAGGTGGCTCTGTACGAGGACATGTTGGCTGCCAAAGTCTCAAGAGCGTGTTCAACACTACACCAACCAGGGATGTAGCCTAATGATGCCCCCAAGATCTAAGTACAGTGATCTGGTACCCCCAGGCAGAATTTTCCCACTTTCGAGTATTTGCGATGCCGGATTTTCGTTGGTTATGGGGTATGAATTTTATTATGGTTGAAATTGGATTAAATGTGAAAATTAAAGAGCCTATACAGTTTATAAGTATCCCAAGATTGGGTAGAGCATACATGGTATAAAATATAATTAATTCCAATTTTAAGGGGATGTATTTGAAGCAAGAACCACCGTAGAAAAACTCTCCGATAGAGAGCACTCTTGATCCGCCTTATGGCGAGATTCAAGAGATTTGTGAGATATAAAAAATATTGAAATGAAATGCTTGAAATAAACCCAAGAATCTCTTTCAGGTCTTGATACCGTACTTGGGTGAGCAAGGGGGTTAGTGAAAATCTTAAGCAAAGAACAACTAAACTAAACTCTCTTACAGAGAGCACTCTTGACCCACCTTTCGGTGAGATTCAAGAGATTTTGGGTTCTTTTTAGTTTTACAATTTTATATGAAAACATGAAATCTAATCTAAGCAAAACATAATTACTCTAGCAGTATATCAAAATGAAACTAAGCTAGAAATAAAGTCTAACCTACTTGCGAAAGATTTTAAACTTTAACTAATGCGGAAATGAAGCTAAACTAATGCAAAAAATAACAAGCAACACTACAAGCTTCCTCCAAATGGGGGAAGTGGGGTGTGGGAGCCGTAATCCCACTTGCTCTTTTATTAACAATTACAATATTTTTGGTTTTTCTTCACTTGAAAGCACAATAGGATGGGGGAATGAAGAAGAGGGAAGTGCTTTTCAAGGAGTTTTTTGCTTTTTGCTTGCTTGCTCTTCTTTAGGCCCTTGGGATTTTTGTTTGTTTGATCTTCTTATGTTAACCTGTGGATAAGAGCTCTAAACAAAATCGTATTAAGGATTAGTGAAATCAAAACCAGATTGAAAACTAAATCTGAACTAAACTAGTATGTAAATTAGAAATATTTAACATATGCAAACTAAGATCTAGGATGATAAAATTTAAACTAAGTGCAACATTGAAACTTTTAAACTAGTATGCAAGCTAAGATCTAAAGTAAACTATTATGCATGTATTGACAAAATGAGATCTAGAAATAAAATACAAATGAACTGAAAATAAACTAAGTTAAATGCAAGTTAAAACTAAATTACAAAAATGAAATTAGCTAAATGCAAATAAAAATGAAATTTAAACTAAGCTAAGATCTAACTACAAACACAAAGATGAAAAAGAGGAGAAGGAAAAAAGACAAAGAGAGGAGATAGAAGCAAAGAAGAAAGAGAGGAAGACTAGAAAGGAAAAGAGCAAGAAAGATGAAGACGAAATAGAGGATGAAAGGGAGAAGAGAGGGAAGTCAAATGATGAAGAAGAGGGCTTCCAAAACAAGGATAAGGGTTGCAAACAAGTGGAAATAAAGTGGCGGCAAAAAGAGAGCGAAAAGGGGGTGCCAAAACAGTGAGAAGAAGGACAACAAACATAAAAAAGAAGGGGTTGCAAATGGAGAAATGAGAGGGCTGAAAACAGAAATAGAAGAGGACGGCAACAAGAAAGAGAAGGGGGGAGCCAATAAGAAGGAGAAAGCAAAGCTAAGAGAGGAAGGGTGAAAGGGTTGAAGAAGAAAAACTAGGGCACAAAAAGGAGGTAAAAAAGAAGTCAACAAAAAGCAAAGGGAAGACAAGGTAGGGCAACCAAAAAGGAAGAAAGGAAGCCTACTAGACGACAAAGCCAAAAAATGAAATCTTGAAACCAAGAGCTTTGCTAAGTAACCAAGTAACCGATTTAAATTTGATTTGAATTTGAAAGGGGGATAAGAAGTTGAAACTTAGTTTTTTTGGACCTTTGAGAGAGATTGGATTCCACTTTGAGAGTTGCTTGTTGGATCCTTTTGCTTGGTCTTCAAGAGGAAGGGATGCAAACTAGCTCCACAATCCTACTTGGTTGAAGGGGATGATCTACAACACAAATACTCCCAAACACTTGCAAAATAGGGAGTTAGACATGTACTATTCATCAATTGAAAACAAGAGGCATGAATAGCAAACTAGTAATACCCTACACTCTTAGATCTCTAAAAACAAATATATAATCAATTAAGTTGTAACTACAAATAATCAATCTTATGTGCTTGAATAAGCCCTATAAAGCATGAATATTAAACCACCATTAAGCAAGCAATGAAAGTTATGGAAGAATATCACTTCATTCACCAACAATATTGATTCACAAGACAAGACAAGACAAGATGAGCCTCCAAAGCCTTATTCTTTATTCCAAGATATGCATGAAAGCATTACAAAAAATGAGTAGAGCTTCTTTACCAGAGTTATCCACACCAACATGGAGTAGAGCCCATGTATTTATACAAAGAGAAGAGACCAAAAACCTAAAACGAATTGGTTGAGAGTGCTAGGTCGAATTCTCATTAAGAGGGAGCCAAGTTGGGTGCATTACACCAATAAACATGAGAGAATCGTGGTTGATTGAAGAGTTTAACAACACTTTGAGCGTTGAACTCGAGTGGGTTGGCATGACTGGTATTGGTGGGAGATGAGGTGGAGCCTCTCTCCATAGTAACCAACGCCCTCAACTTGGAATAAACCCCCCAACTAACTCGCATGGTGACTGCCCACATGAAAGGAGCTCACGTGAAGGATGCACGCTTCTCATAATTTGAAACTTCAAATGCTTTATCCAAAGTTATATTTAACATGTGCCTTGATATGATGGCACCCTTGGAACCCTGGCCCACTCAACTCGTGATCCTGTGCATGCATGGAATGGAGGCCCACGCTTATCCTTGTTCACGTCATCCTCTTCCAAACAAATCGTATATCCAATCTTTTATTTAACGTGTGCTTTATCTCTCCAAGGTAGTCATACATAATTAATCAAGCCACTTTCAACCTTTTCCATAGTTAATTTCATCATATTTTTACTTATTTGATTTTTTGGACTTAGTGTATTTTGTCCTTTTCTGGCAATTAAATGCTAAAATGATGCATCTTTAGCAAATAATGCCTTCAAAGGCGACGTGACCGCCCGGAATTTAAAGAAAGTGGGCACTAAAGTGAAGAGGATGCTCTGAGCGTCAAAACGAGCCTCCCCACGTCAAATTCTGCCTCCAGATGAGATTTTTATCACATTTTGAAAATTTTCATTTAAACCATTAAAAAATGGTCTAAATTACGGAAAAAAATTATTTTCTTCGGAATGAAACAAAACTCCTAGGGGACCTAGTGCATGTTCATACGACTCAATCGAGATGGATAACATGGAAAAAATCCTAGACACGAGACTCTAATAACCACCTTTAGGTTCGAACACCATGGTAAATACTCCAGCTTTGGAGGTATGAGTGAAAAACTCAGGAATTATACACGACTGAAGCACAATGCATAATTCCTAAGGAAAAAACACTCTAGAGTATCCCCCTGACGGTTAAACCTAAGGATAGCCGAGTCTTTTATAAAAGGACTCGTTTAGACCAACTTTTTACAATTTCCCCATGGGGGTATGAACATGCAGTTATTACAAAAAGGGGCAAAATTGCCCTGAAAATGACTTCTGAACCTCTGAACACTGATGATGAACATGAATCATGTTCAATAAACTAGCGGCTCACAAGAAATTCAGCTATTGTACAAAATAGTTGGTAACAATGGAAAAGAGATATCTCAACAAGGTTCTTGGCATTGATTGATCCTTCCTCTTATGGTGGTGGTTGTTACTACTTATGGGTATGTTTACTTTACTGGAATGGAAGAAGAATTGGTGTAGGGGGTACTGAAGCTTATGCAGAAAATTGTAAGGTAGATAGTTTTGAATAGGAGCAAGCTACAAGAGACACGTGACGTGTGCAATGCATTGTTGGACATCCATTAAGTTAAATCAAGTTCAAGGTGCATGTGCCAGGTTTGATAGAGCAATTAATTCTATTTTGGTGCCCAATCATGAATAAAGAAAGACATGTGACCAATTAGCATAAATTAGTGAAGATAAATATTGCTATGAATACCTATTTGTTAAAGCCCGTTGGTGATGAGAACAACGTAAAACAAATTATTGCAAGTTGCTCAATAAATTTCCCAATTGTGGCTAGAGTAACTTCCAAGAAAGTTATGCTACCAATTGACCTCTCCTCTCTACCATCATCATTTTGTGGGTTTAAGCATTGTTTTTCTTCCAGGTTTGAAATGCCAAGTGAAACCAAAAAGTGAAGTCAAAGTCATTAGTGACCAACCTAAAATATTAATAGATGGATTAACACAAATATCCATATTTATTCCACAATACTTATCGCTAATAATTGAAGATTGTTCGTCAAGTTTATTCCAAATCATTACGATCGTGGCAGTGGAATTAATTCCAAGTTTATTTCAAGTCTATTCCATCGCTTTTACTATATGAGACTTCCAAATTCCACCAAATAAAACACTCGACAGTGCTTTCATGTAATATAATTTAAGTGCTTTCATGTAATATAAGTTAATGACCTTAGCATTTATGTATAAGGATTTGGTTATCGTTGTAGAGGTCGAGAAAGTCAAACGCCATAACATCGAACTCTAATTGTCAACATGAATGTAGCAATCATGAGATTAAATAATAAACATATTACTTTTCATAAATTACTTGTGACTAATGTTAATGAATAATATGTGTTTATAGGTATGCAACAATAAACATAAGTTCTATATCCTATATCTCATATATGATTGTCGAAGATTTATTGGATCGGATAATTTATATCTAAGTTTTTATTTATTTTTGTTTGTTCGAACTCTTTCATTTGGTAGAAGTGGTTTTTGGTATGAGAAACGATGATCTAGGGGCATATATCTGCCAAAATCACTCAGGGATTTCATTCGGCCTGGACCACACCAGCCGTCAACTTGGTTGGATTTTGGGGTTGTCTCCTCCCAACTAGTTCACCCCTAAGGAGAATTGAACCCAAGTCGCATGCTGACGAGCACGACGCCTTAATCGAATGAGCTAGTGAAAATTGACATCCAAGATTTTACTTATCAAAATCATTGTTAATTTTTATATATTTTTCAAATTAAAGGAAATTTGGGGTCTAAAATGGGCCTTATAAAAAACTATGCCATGGATGAGTTGGATTTCTCAAATCAATATAATTTCAATAACTTTGGTCAACCATTATGATTGAGTTGGACATAAGAATTAAAGATGCTTATGTGTCATAATTTTATTTGACAATAGCTAACTTCATATAACCCTCACCTTGGTTAAGATTTTGAAAAGTTCATCTCGAAATATGATAAATATACTTGAAATAATAAATATAGAGTATTTTATATTATCACTACTTCTAATTTATATTATCATTACTTCTAAATTCTTTAAAATATAAAACTCACAATAATTAAGATGATGGTGGAGTAATTTTGAAATAATAAAAACATTTATATAATTAATCTCCTAAAAATAAAAATAAATAATATTTTAAAAAGTATCATAAATAATAAAAAAATAGGAGAGAGATAAAATAATTTTTCGCCATTTTTGTGACAACTTTCTCCTCAGAACTCAGAATTTGACACTTTTGGTACCATTGGAAAGGTCTCAACAAGAGATTTCCAATGGTACCAAAAGCGTCAAATTTCTAGTTTGTTGGAGAAAGTTATCGCAAAAATAGCGAAAAAAAAAATTATCTCTCTCCTATTTTTTTATTTATAATACTTTTTTTAATTTTTATTTATTTATTTATAAGAGATTAATTTTATAAATCTTTTTTTTTTTTTCAAAATTACTCCACTAACATCTTAATTAATGTTAGATTTGTATTTTAAAAGACTTTGAAGTAGTGATAATGTAAAATAAAATAAAAATAGTGATTGTTTATTTTTAGTATTATTGTAATTATAATTTTTCATTATAATTTTTGATTTTTTTTGTAAGTTTTAGATTTTATTACATATACAAAAAGAAGTAGTGGTACATTTATTAAAAAATTAAATAAATGATAATATAAATTTAAAAGATTTACAACTATATCATTTATTGTGTATGCACAAGAATCTAAACCTTTCATTATTATTTTCAACCATCATCTCTTATCTCTACACCAACCCAACATACTTGTCAACTACCATTAATGAGATATTCTAGGTTGACCTTCACTAGACAAAACCTTTAACTTAGTGTGACATGGCATATTTGTAGTGTGACGTGGTTTTTTTTATTATTTTCCTTAGGAAGCCCATTTTAGACCCCAAATTTCCTCTAATTTTTGTTTGCTCGAACTCCCTCACTTGGCAGGAGTGGCCTTTGGTATGTGAAACGATGACCTAGGGGCATCTATTTGTCAAAATCACTCGGGGATATCACTCGGCCTGGACCACACCAACCGACAACTTGACTGGATTTCGGGGTTGTGTCCTCCCAACTAGTTTACCCCTAAGGAAAATTGAACCCTGCTGACAAGCCCCCCACCTTAATCGAATGAGCTATTGAAAATTGACATCCAAGATTTTACTTATCAAAATCATTATTAATTTTTATATATACTAGAAGTAATTTCATACTGCTAAAAAAAAAAACAATTCTTTACAAATCAAGTGGCTCCTAGTTAGAGAAAAATTGCCATGTATTGTTGATGCAATTATTTAATTATAATAGGTAAATAAAATGATATACTCATTTCCTAAAATATATCTAAATAATTCCAATTCATAGTCTCTAAAAAAATTTCTAACTTAAAAACCAAAATATTTAACTTAAAAGTTAAAAATTTAATTTAAACACCAAACCCTAAAAAACTTAATTTAAAAAATCATGGCAGTACAATCTACTAAGCGACTCCTCCTTATCGGTCCCTGCCTTCATTTGATTAATGTTTGGATTGAGCATGCCATTAATCATATAATAATGATTAATGTGTTTTTCCCAATTAAAAAATCGCATATATTGCATTTACATATGATCCTTTAATATTAGAACATACTTGTTTTAATTTTTAAAACCATTTTTTTTTCAAGAATTTTCACTCTAAGAGATTAAAGCATGCAGGCTATGTTTGACCAAAATAAACTCTGCCTCCTACAGTATATAAACATAATAAAAACATTTCACATGAACTTTTTCGTATCTGCAAGAGAAACCATCGCATAGGATTTGTCTTTTGACTGCTTCTGCAACAGTCTAATAAAAAAACACATTCACATGAGGCTCTTTAATCCTTTCTTCGGTTATCTGCTAAACTCAGCGTGAATATGCTGTGAGCACTATGTGAACACAATACTCTTTCAAGATCCAGTATTACTAATCAATAACACCTCGTAACAGTCTGTCAATAAAAACTTGCTTAGCCTGCGAACTGCTTTCCTGTAGCCAAAATAGGACAAAACAAAACCAAACATAGCCATTCTATCCTTATCCTACTGAGTTCCTCATTGTTGTATCACCCCAGATTTTTTGTAGCCTGCATCTACAATATTATAAAACTGTCTCTTAGAATTTGCATAAAAAAACACATGTTGTCAAATCACTCTTTCTGCTTCCTTTCAAGTTTCCTATCGATCACCAAGTTCGCTTTAAAGACTTAGTGAAAAACCTGCTTGATCTTAATTATGATAAACGAATTCCCTTTTTCTTCCATTTTCCTCTTCTATTAAACAACACATTCTAATCCTTCCTTTGATAATCTGTCTGCTATTTCATTTCTCTCTTTGTAGATATAGAAAATAGAATACTCCTCTAACATATTTTTTAATCTTATCACTTCTTATCACATGTCCCAGTGCACAAGTAATCTTATCACTACCAACATCACTTGCATAGGGAACATGTGACATGTCCTATATCTGTTCCAATGTTTTGCACCTACAAGAATAGAGACCTTGAACAATTTACACCCCTGCATGTTGAAATGATACAAGATTGTTTTAATATACTTTCCCTGGTTTATCCAGAGTTTCCTATGTTTGCATGAACTGTAGGGGTTTGTGATAAGTATGGATTTACTAACACAACAGTTATCCCAAGTTCATTTATAGGACAATTTAATTATAAACGCAGTAAAAGACTCAAGGTTGGACTACCTATCCAATGGCTCAACCACAGAGTTGTAGTGCCTCAAATGGCTTTAGCCAGTCGTAGCACCCACGTAGCTGTCCCACTCAACACAAGGAAGTCACCCTTTCTTTGCCACGCAGACCTGATAGAAGATATATTTTAAATAAATATATGGTGGCCCTAATCACTGTAAAAGGATTTAAGACAACATTGTGGCACAGTTTTTTCCCCTGAACCCAATCTATAAATTCAGAGCATCACCGAAAATTTGCAACCCTTTTAGATTCCTTTCTATTGCTAGTACCAATAAGAGTCTTAAGGCTTTTATCTCTGCTAAATTGTTTGTTCCCTGTCTGACACTGGATTTGAATTTTAGAGTATGATTTTCTGAAAGGAAGATGATTCTTCCTACCCCTCTAAACGAAGGATTACCTTGAGCTGCTCCATCAAAATAGGCCCATGCCTTCTCTTTGTTGATAAATTCTAGAGTGATTGTCCTGAAAGAATTCTTTGGATAAATTTGGGGAAAACTTTTTAAGATGGAGATACTTTTAGAAGCATACAATCCTAGATGAATCTGCTTGTTTTAAAAAATACTATAGTTTCTTACTGTCCAAACTTGCCAGAAGACTATCAAAGGCAATGCTTTAAAATCAGTAAATTCCGGGTTTAGGCACCAATTCCTCAAACTGTCTGAGACTTGAACCCCACTCCATTGTACTCTTACATTTAGTAATAACTATCTCTTTCCAAACCTGATCTATAAAAGAACATTCCATTATAAGATGATAGTTTGTTTCCTCATTTGAGTTACATAAAGTACACATTCCTGGTCCTATTTTCCCTCTTTTTTGAAGCTTGCCCCAAGTTAGTGCTTTATTATTTAAGAAAAACCACATTAAGATTTTCGATTTTAACAGACATTTAAACTTCCAAATTATTTTCCAGGTTTTCTTCAATATCCCTTTTCATCAATACTTTGTATCCTACATTTGGATTATACTTACCTTGAGAGTCACTCAACCAAACCAGCTTGTCAATATCCTCAGATAGACGAATGTGACTTTGGGAGAGTGCTTCTATATATTGATCCCAAATAGATTTATCATTTCCATAGAAACCCATAATTTCTTCCTTCATCCACCCTTGTGCCACTCTCGACGTTACATTTTCGTCTGCAATTTGATTTAGATTTATAATTCCTTTTATTATGATATGATAATTTATATGCATGGGAATTGAATGAGCTGTGTTGCTTCCTACCATGTATCTACCGAGACTCTTCCCTATCAAATCGAAGGACATTACTGTTGCCTTCCAAAAGATTGATACATTTTGAGTGGATTTATTTGGACTTCTTATCCATTCCAAAACAGTCTTTGGTTTTATATATTTTTGAAAGATTGCTTGTTTCCATTGCCCATTCCCTTGAATTAGATTCACATTGACTTTGCTCCTAGCACCTTTGAAAAAGAGCAAATGTTTTTTACTCCCCATCCTCCTTTATTTTTTTGGCATTGCAATTCAGTTCCAACTTACCCATATTGTTCCTGTGCCTTCTTTCTTGCCTGACCAGAAGAATTGAAGAGATAGCTTCCTAAGCTTATCCATCGTACCTCTTGGGATCCATGCCATACTAGTCCAGTATACCGGCGTTGCTTCTAAAAACTAGTCCAGTATACTGGCGTTGCTTCTAAAACTGTCTTTAGCAAGATAAGTCTTCCTCCTTTCGAAATCCATCTCGCACACCAGATTGAGATGTGTTTCTCACATTTTGATACTAGCCATTACCAGTCTTTTATCCCATAGGAGACAGGCTTTAAAATAAATTCCAAATATTTCATACCTTCGTCCAACTGAGCAACTGAATATGGTAGAACTTTGAGATGGTGTCCTATTGAATCATTAGCAAAACCTTCATTGTATAAAAAGGATTTTTTATTGTTTATCTTCATTCCTGTACTTTTGTAGAAAAGGTCCAAACATGACAGGCTTTAAAATAAATTCCAAATATTTCATACCTTCGTCCAACTGAGCAACTGAATATGGTAGAACTTTGAGATGGTCTCCTATTGAATCATTAGCAAAACCTTCATTGTATAAAAAGGATTTTTTATTGTTTATCTTCATTCCTGTACTTTTGTAGAAAAGGTCCAAACATTGTGCTGCCGATTCTAAATCATTTAGAGTTCTATTACAGAATATCAAAATATCATCTACAAATAGGATATGAGTAAGAAAAAAACTACCTCCTAAACAAAGTCTTCTAAAGTGCCTTGAATCTTTTGCTACAATTAGAATTCTGCTCAAACCATCTGCCACAAGTAGGAATAGTAAAGGTGCCAATGAGAAGCCATCTGCCACAAGTAGGAATAGTAAAGGTGCCAATGAGAAGCCTTGGCGAACTCCCCTCGACCCTAAAAGACTGAGATGCTGCTCCATTTATCAATAAAGAAAAAGTGACAGAAGTCAAATAACACATAATCCATTTGATGAAAGAGACACAGAAGCCTATCTGTGACAATACCAGTCTCAAAAAAGACCAGCTTACTCGATCGTAAGCTTTTGCAAGGTCTATCTTTATAACAACTGCTTTAAAAAATTTTGACCTGATTGACTGTATACCTTCTTGGGAAACACCTACTGCCTTGTGGATTTGCCTCTTTGGTAAGAAACCATGATGATTATTTGATATGGACTCTGCTAGAAGAGGTTTTATCCTACCCACTATAATCTTTGCAATTATCTTATAGATGGTGTTACAGAGCGATATTGGTTTAAAATCAGCAAAGGAAATAGGTTTATCTTTCTTTGGAATTAGAGTTTAAAAGGTAGTATTAAAGGCATCCAGAATCTTATCTTTTTCTGAGAGTCTTCTACTATTCGCAGCAGATCATGTTTCTTAACTTCAAAGATAAAGACTTCAACCGGGATTTCGTCGGGACTTGGGTTTTTTTCTTTTTTTTAACTGATTGAGCACTTGTTCCAACTCTTTCTGAGAGACTTCCTCCATTAAAGATAGATTGTATTCTTCCTTTATTGAACTTGGCACCGTCTGGAAAATACTGACTGCTTGTTCTAAGTGAATATTGTCTTCTACTTTGAAGGATTTTTCGAAAAAATTTATACTGACTGAGGAAATTTATTCAAAACTACTTACCTCCTTCCCTTCCTCGTTCCCAATTCTCCAAATCGAGTTTCTGCTTTTCCTATGCGAAATGGTGGAAAAATTTGGTGTTATCATCTCCTTTTTCAAGCCAAATCACTCTTCTTTTTAACCTCAAATCTACCTCTCTGTATTCCAAAATTCTCCTCTTTTGATCTTCCAAGTCAATATATTCATTTTTTGAGACTTCTATTTTGAAACCTAAACCTCTTTCATCATTTAGAATCTTCATATTTCTTTCAAGATATTTTAGCTTTTTATCCTTTTGAGTTCGCATTTCAACTAACCATTTAGTGGCTACATTTTTTTTTTTCGGATTTTCCTCGAATTGTATAGAGATTGATTCTGACTTCCTACTATCAAAATGATCCCATCCTTCAATAAGTTTTTTTACAAATGCTTCATCATTCAACCAAAGAGAGTTAGACTTAAAATGCTATCTTGTCTTATTTCCCGATCCTTCCAATTCAATAAAGATACGCTGATGATCTGAGTCGCCTCCTCCTCCTACCCATTGACGTATTCTTACTGGAAAATCTGCTATCTCTTCATGAATCAGAAACCTATCAATTCTTTTATATCAATTATAATGTTATGCCTTATGCCTAAACATTTCTCTACCCTCCATGTTTGAATTATCACTCGTTTTGCTACCTATTGATGGCCATCATTTTCATTGTGAAAATTATTAGATGTTAAGTTTCGTAAATAAATTATGAAGGCTCCACATTACAAATAAGAATAAAATCTTATAATACTTTTAATAATAACCTAAGTTAAAAACTCAAGGAATACGCTTCAATATATTTTTATATATGGCATTAGTAATGTAAATAGTTAGACACCTTCCTCATTTGCCATTTTGAGATGATTTACTCGTCAAAAAAACATTTTGTATTTGCCTTTTTAAAATGGTTTACCAACTCAAGAAAACATTTTGTAAGAGTTCAATAATATTGTTAAAATGGTTTACCAACTCAAGAAAACATTTTTGTAAGAGTTCAAGAATATTGTTATTTTATTATGTCCCCGAAGAGGATTATATATGTTTCGTTGAATGCCTATTAATTTGGGTTCTAGTCTATAATTTTTTTTCTCTACCTATAGTTTGGATAAAGGTTGGACTGATATTTTATAAAATTCGAATTTAAAAAAAAAATATTGGTTGCAGGACGATTGATGTCATCCTCATTTTTTGGTGCCCAAGAGGGGGCGGTGGGCTGATGTAAGATCCTGCATGCATCATTATGTGGCTTGTTGTCACATACCCCAATTTTGTAAAAATTATGTAATTGTTTTATTATATTTCTGAGACATTATGTTAAATTTAATGCTAAGTAGGGATTGATGACTCAGCAGAGTCAATAGAAATGGAGTGTAATTCAGAATATTTTATTATTAATAAATAAATTGTGGAGACAACAACATGGGAGAGCTGTTAAAAAGAGGTTACTGGTCAAACTGGTGGATGGAACTAGGTGGAAAGGCAAAAGATAAGTGGCAACATCCTCAAACACTTCCTAAGTTGCAGGTGGCAACTTCCCTATATTTGGGGTCATGATTCCCCAAGAAAGTGGAATCAGAGCAGGTGGCTCATTAAATGACAGTTAACCCAACAAAGACCTAGGCAATCTTTTAAAAAGAACTCAATGAAGAGAGCTGGGGGCTCGAATACTTTCCAGAGAGAATTCATTCAGGTGAATGTTATTCAGGAAATCCATTGAGGAAGAGGGAAATACAGTAAGGAAGTTGTTTTAGGAGGATTGCTGCAGTAACTTGGTTCCATTATAGTTTTTTGGGCTGAGAGAATTGACTTTGCTGCACCTAGTTCCAGCCAGGGAGACCAGAGCAAGCTCAGGGGTCCTGAGAAGTTGCTGTCTGAGCACTCTCCAAGAGTTGGTAGGGAGGAACGGCCTCCCATTGCTGTTGTTGTCCACAGCTTAAATAGGTTCTGCCATTTATTTCCTTATGTTTATTAATTATGAATGGATATCTGTTATGTTTATTTTAATATGTCTGAGGAGCTAGTTAGCTTAGTAAAGTGAGTATCTTAGAATATCAGTCGTTAAAACTGTAAGAGTTACTGTGTTTTCCGTGTCCTTAGTAAGAAGTAATATCATTATTGCATTACTAATAATGTATCTATAATGCATTCAATATAATAGTAATACTTTAAGTAATCATTTATTATTGCAATCATAAACCTAGTTTATTTATACCTTGACGAAGAAATGAATAAGAATTATGTACCAAATATTTATACTCTGCGTATTACAAGTTAAATAAACAATCTTAGAAGGCAGTAGTAAAAAACAACAAGATAAATTACAGTATTGATATCAGGATCAAGAACAGTGCAGGAGAATGGTAGTCACAGTTAGGATAATTATATAAGGATATAAACCCTAATTAAAATTTAACAAGTTATTGCATTGCAAATAAATTAAGGTACATAACCCTAACAGAAATTTAATTATAATAGTTAAATAATCTAGTTATTACTTTAAAAACAAAAGAAACAACAGAACAGTATGTAGCTCAATCATTGAGTTGAACCAATAAGGTTATTATCATTCATTTAACTCTCATTTACTAACAGAGTTATAAACGTAATGACAGAATAGGCAACCAAATATATTTTCAACTGTAAAATTCGGGATGAACCCTATCATTCCAGATTTTATAAGTAAAATAAATACTAAGAGTTAAAACAATGGTTTCACCTACGGCCGCATCTTAAATAGAATTTATAAATGCATGCGATAACAAGCTCAAAGATACAGGAAAACCTTATAACAAATCATATTACAAAACCCTGGGTGAAAACCCTTAATAATTTAAGAGTACAGTAATAAAACAAAATATCGAGGCCGTAACCTCATCTACAGACAGGCTTACAGCCTTTGTTTTCTTTTTATATACACAGTATTTTCTTTTATAGAAAATTCTTAAATACAACAGAAAGGCGAACAAATTCAATATTGACTGAAGCCATAACTTCCTTTCACAACACAGGGTGAACCTGTTAAAGAAATCGTTTTAACAAGCATTTAAAAGATCAAACAGAACGGAGGTATCACAGAGTCGCTTCACTCAAACCAAAACCCTAACCGTCCTAACAAACCAGCAAGGAGGAAACGCCATGGTGAAAACCAGGCTTACCAGGTAAAGCCAACCGCTGAAGTTTGTGTCATCCACACCTTTAAGAGTAGCCAGGGCCTGCAACGAAAGAACAATTTAGTTAAAACTTTATTTTTAAAAGATGGTTAAACTGTTTCTTGTAAACAGAAAGACGAAGGAGTAAACGAAACTTACAGTGAGTTGAAAGAAGCTCAGTCACTGTAACAGCCTGATAACTACGAGTAGAGGAAATGTAAAACCCTTCCCTTGGCACCGAAAAGAACGGGCTGGCCGAAGCAAGGAACATCTTCCATAATGGAAGCATTGACTGTATCAAGTCGAAGGATACACTCACGCTGTGACAGGGTCAGCAATGGTGTCAAAGGGGAAAAACCCTAGGTTTTCAACAACCTTATGGCCGCCAACAGCAACATTTTAATGACTCCCACACAATGCAGTAGACGAGCACGACGAACTGAAGCAGTATAGAAGCTGCTACCTAACAGTGTATTAGCAAAGCTTGGACCAGGAGGGTTGACAGAGCGACCAAGCCCGAAGGCAAGGGAGAAATGGCAAGGTAGGGTTAGTCAACGATTTTATATCACAAACGTATGGCTCTGGAATGACCACGTAGCGTCCAAATTATTTCATGCAAGTGGGTCGAGGTTCTAAAGTCCTACGACCAGATTCCCATTGATTATTTTCCAAACAAAATCATAGCATGGATAAACAAAATCGTAGCATGGGTAAACAAAATCATAGCTCGAATATCCCTTATGATTATGATACTATAGTTTCACCTGCCTCACATTTCACAACCAAGTGTTAGAACAATGCTTTGAAACCTTGCATCGTAAATATTACAACATTGCCTTATACTTATTAAAACCATGCTTTATAAATGGCGTTCAAGATTACGTTTGAAGTATTTATAAGACATAGAAGATTTGATTCTAATTAAGAAGAAATATATGATTATGGATATAATTTTAAGTTATAAGTTGTTCATAAAACTTATCACTATAATGCCAAATACCCTAGTCTCATGTGAAAAGACAAGAGATAAAACATTTCTGTTAAGTCTATAAGACAATGGGGTGAGGTTAGGTGTAGTGCTTGTTGTTATCAATATAATTATAATCTCTTAATAGTCTTAGATTCCTTGTTATAACAAATAGACTTTTGTTATCCTTCATGCTCAAGAAGTACAAGGATTGTGTAAGGAATTGGATGTTAGGCAATTTACATAAATTTTTATAACCATTTTTGTTGGGAGTACAGTCTGGAAAATAATGAACGAGTTCAATCATTATAATTTAGGACAAATTCTAAAGATGCTTATAGATTTTATACAATTGTTAATCATGGAAATAGAAGTAGTTTCCAATCAATGCAAACCCTTAAAATAGTAAGAGGAGACATGTATCAGACAATTAAATCTGGTAATTGCTGGAAATAAGAAAAATAGCTATCTTATTCACAAGTAAATTTCCAACTTTCTATTAGTAAGATCTTGAGGAGATCATAGGAAGAGTTCTACCTTTAAAAGCTTGATAAACCTGGCTAGCATGCTTATACTTTTACTGAATGATTTGATACAACAATTTGTTTATAATACTTTAAAGATTTGTTTGCAACGACCCGAACATTACCTGTATATCTGTAAGAGAAAGGAAATCTGCTGCATTAGCTCGGAAGCTAAGTAAGCCCAGTCTGTTATGGCAATTCCCCCTTGTGGTTGCAAACAGAAAACAATCAGCAACTGACAAGAAACTCATCCTTAAATCTAAGTATGATAAAAGATCATTCAGTTACAATTCTGATAACATAAACTAATCAAACAGTTAATGACTGCATTTAATAAGATTACATGCTATTTTAAAAAATTTAAATTTTTCGGAAAATTTGGGTGTTGACACTTGCTTGGAAGGCCGAGCTTGACAATGGTTTGAAAGTTAGCATGTATGTGTAGTTTTAAAATTGTAATAATTGCATTGGGCATAGCATTCACTTGCCTTTGCCTTGGCTTTCCACGACTAGCGCATCGTCACGCCCATCTGCTTCCTGCAAAACCACCGCAACACCACCATTAACATTAAAAATAACACCCTTCTCTTCCTCCTCGCGAGCACTCATCCTGCAAATGGGACAAATGGAACACTTTGAAAGCCATGCATTTGCGCACTGCACATGGAATGTGTGGCTACATACCAGAATCACGAGGCACTGCTCCCCGCTCTAGAAGGTCTCGAGGCACACCGCACACTCAGTGTTTCCGCATCCCTAAGTCCCTTCTTCTCCTCTTTCTTTATGACATTCAATGATGGGGAGCTGGTGGAGGTCAACCTTTGAGAGCACTTGCTTCTTGTTTTCGTCACTCGAAAGCATCCATCCAAGTGGCCGAAGGCATGATGTGGAGGATTTTTTATTGAAAGGCCAAAATCCAGAGAGGAAGGGAAGAATTTTCATTGAATAGTAAGAAGATAGGTAGAGTAATGCTCCAAAGGCATGAAACTCTAGGGCTAAGTACAGTGCAACAAACCCTAACCCGGAGGCAATGATCATCTTAATTCATGCCATAGAAATCTTGTCGTCGCTATCACGGAAAAACGATTCATATACATGTCGCTACAACGTTTTTGGCAGCCATGCTAGCAATCTACGCAGGCTTGCTAGGCTACGACTTCAAAGTTTAGGGGTTGGTGCTGAAGCCACCGGCAATAGAAATGATGAGATTAGAAGACTCATAGAAATCCTTCTAAAGGTTAGGAAGAAGAATTTGGTTTGAGCCCGAAGCTGTAATAAAAAAACTTGTGATAGAAAAAGGTGAAACCCTAGCGCAGCTTCAGATCCTTCCCATTAAAACAGAGATATCTACTTTCTCTTCCGAAAACAAAGATAAAGACCACCTTGCTATGAAGTTCATGGAATTGGACCAAATGGTGGAAGGGCGTTTGAATAAGGGTATAATTATTAACGAGGGTGATTTAAAGTGGCTTGTAGAGTAGCCCAAGGTAGGAGGAGCATTGATAGGGTTGTCAGTCTCATCTTCTGTGCAACAAGTTGTTATGAAATTGAGCCAATTATTAGCTCGATATGGAGGAACTGGTCGTCTATGGCTGATTGGGATTGCGACGTGTGAAACATACCTGGGTTGTCAAGTATTTCATCATTCTATGGATAATGATTGGGACATGTAGCCTCTACCTATTGTTGCCAAACCAACTCCAGGATTGTTTCCCAGGTTCTCCCTTATTTCTTCTGCTTTCTCCCTCATTTCTTCTTCTTTCCAAGTTCTACATTTATATTAGTGTTTAGGAGATATGTCTTGAAATGCATCAAATATTCCATTATTTTAGATTTGGGGGATCATAATCAACATCTTGAATTTTGGTTTCTATTTTTTTTATTGATCTACATATTTTAGAAGCACAATAATGACCTAAACATTGCCCATCCACCTCTTGATGCACTTGAGCTAAGGGATGAGTTGCGTTTCTGGTTTTTTTGTCGATGTCCAATTTATGAATGTAATTTATCTAGCATTTATGCTAGTTGCATGTTTGCGAGTATTTGTTGGTTATTAAAAATATTGATGTTTCCTTTCAAAAAAAATCTTTTGCCCGAACAATTACAATAAGTGTGTTCTATATAATACCTTAGTCACATTTATCCTTTGCATAGAGGCTTCTATGTATGCTAATAGCCGTGGATTGTTATGGCTATCGTAGGATTTAATGCTCAACCAACTGATTGCTCTTTTTGAAATTCGATTTGTCTTCTTGTTTATAGCTTGGTGGTATTCATTTTCTGGCTTTTGCATTAGGCTTTATAGCGATGGTTTCTGATACCGAAACGCATCATACTTCACTTGTCATAGATTTCCCATGAGCTCAATAATCTTAACAGATTTTAAAATACTGGTAAGACGGACATTTGTCTTGGTACGAAAAACCTCTAGGGACCCTACCGCTGCAGTCACTTTGTCTTAATGGAGGAATTTTAGTGGGTCGAATTTATATGCTCTTAAAGGAGTATATAAGCATTATTGGTGTGGCTAAGGCTCATTGTGTGGGTATTGAAACCCAGAAGTTGGAGCTACCTTGTGCGACTTGTAAATGCTCTTGACCCGTGATGACCACCTGCCAAACCAACTTGGTTTACAAAAAACGTTTTCATTCTAGATACCCATCCTAGATCCATTTTAGGGACAAATTTATTTAGGGTATGTTTCCCAGTTGATTGCTATCTGTATCCAGAGCTGATACAACTCCAGGCCATTCCAAGAAGAGAATTTTTTGATTCCCATTAGTAAAATTATATTGTCTGTACCCAGAGCTGATACAGCTCTAGGCCATTCCAAGAAAAGAATTTCGTGGTTCCCATGAGTAAAATTATATGGAATGTAGAGTAAAATTCTAATCCTTCAACATATCTGAGAGTAAAATTATATTGGATGTAAATATCATATCGGGTCAATCTAATCTATAGTTTTTTCCTGGTTGTGCATGATGCAGTTAATCTAATCTATAGTTTTTTCTAGGTGTGCATGACGTAGTTTTATTTGACATTTGTTTTTATACGTGCAATTCAAATCCGTTACAAAATAAAATTGAAGTGATTGACAAATTTAGACCAGTCCAGGCACTACTTCCTATTTATTTGAGGTCAAGGTTTTAGTTTTATGTGGCTTAAATTCCTGTTTAGGATCTAAATGCCCTTTAAATTCGAGTTTCCCATCAGCGGATTGTTTTTTGTTAGTGTGGGTACAACCATTCAAAGATTATTTATGTGCAGTCATTGTCCCTATAAGGTTTGGAATTTTGACGAATATTAAAAAATTGTACTGTCGATACATACCTAGATTTTCTAAGAGCTTCTTTTTGGGGTGTGCGTTTTTATTTCTGCATTTTTCAACAGACAAAAATGATTGATTCTTTACTGTAGTGCATAATAATATTCTGTATCATATGCCAATAATATTCTGTATATACAAAATTCTTACTATGTATAGTTTGGTGTCCTTAATTCATTGATATAACCCACCTGAGCATATTGTCCCCTCATTGCACTCAAGACATAAGAGATTCCTCTAAGGATTTGCATATTTGTGAATCGTGCTGAGACTGAAATAATTATAGAACAAAATATTATCTAACCATTAGAGCCCTTCTCTAATACACCTCTGTGCATTATTCATTGCTCCAACTCATTATTTAATCCTTTTTTTTTTGCAAATTGGTCTTGTAGAGAGTCAATCATTTTTTTTTCTAAACAGACACCATATTTGATTCCAACGCATTATTACTTTATATCTGCAACAACTCGTGTAAATCGGTAATCTAGCTCTTGAAAGAGACCGATTGTTGAAACATGGACTCCATTAGTTGACAATATACCACAAAAATCACATCTTCTTGGCATCAGACGCTTTGATGAAAAGCCACATGAAGCAAGGGTACACATAAGTGAGGAAAGCTGCTTATTCCCGAGTGCCCCTCCAAATTTGGAGACAAAGGGAAACGCTACCGCTACAAACAGATTGAAAAACCCAAAGAACAAATGAAATCCCAGTCTGACCCCCCTACATACTGCCAAGTCCCATGCTCCAACCAAACTATCATAGAGAGAAAATGGGTATTTTCTTCAGGACTTCATCAACTTGCCCATTGTGTGCATACGCTGCACCCATTGTTTTCCATGAGACACCATGTCTCATTGATGCATGTTGTACACATTGAATAACGCAAAATAGCAGACAGGTGACTTGGAACAGGTACGAGCTTCAGTCAATTTGTTGGAAACAGGTTGAAAGTGCACATGTTTGTTTGCATATAATCCAAGCGCAACGTGTTTGTTTCCATGTAACGAGAGCCATTATAATGTGCAATTTAATATCTCTTAAAGGGACTCATCCAAGCACAACGTGTTTGTTTGCATGTAATGGAGAACCATTATCATGTGCAATTTAATATCTCTGAAATGAAATGGACTCATCTAACATTTGCTTAGTTAGCATCTCGAAATGAGGCCGATGATTATGGCGGCAATGGTAGTCTCGAAAACGAGGCTTGTGATTTTGGCAACAATGTTCAAATAATTACATGTCGGTTTTCAGATTTGAATGACCCTTTGAGGCAGGAATCTTTTCCACAAAGTTACAACTTACCCTTACCTCTTGTGTGTACAATCATTGTGACAACTAGTCGATACAATGCCACAAATTGTTTGACTGCACCATGGGAGAAGCTTAAATAAATGTCCACATTAATCATAGGAGTAGATAAAGGGACAATTCGACTTCAAGCAAATAGAGCAGGTGGCAATGTCGGGGACATTGCCACCTCATGGCTCTTATTGAGGAAGTGATAACTAAAGAAATTGCATACTTTTTTGTTTAATGAAAATGATTGGAGGCAGGTGCGTGGGGTTTTCTTGGACCTTGTTGAGAATGAGTTGGAAAAATTTGCTTGGGGCCTAGGATGCAAGACCAACAATCAGGATGGATGGCTAATGCTCCTTCAAGGAGCGGAGATTATAGCCTCTTTAAAGATAATGAATGTCCACATTTATGGAGACTCCCTATTTATCATTCGCAAAATGTGAAATTACATGAAATGTTAGGATTCAAAAATTGGGAGCCTTCAAAGAAGAATTATGAGCTTTCTCAAAATTCCCATTTCTATATCCTTGTTCCATATAAGGAAAAGCAACAATGACAAGGTTGATTGCTTGGAAAATGAAGGCACCAAGTTACAACAAGGAATGATTGTGTTTAATCAAGACCCACCGCAAAGGAAATGGATACCATGTCTTTAGGTGAGAGGATGCATAAGGTGAGCATGCAACTCTAGAAGTGGGATTGCAAAGGGTCCCTAGTTGATGATGGTTTCCCTTTGAGACTTATTCGCAACCATATAGGTCGCAGATGGATGACCAAGGCAGGGCATGTGGCCCAAGATGGATGTCCTCAACATGATGGTGAATTAAAGAGCTCCCCATGCAAACTCAATTGCATCCACCAAGAGTACCAAGTTCACACAAAAACATTCAAGGATTTGATCCTTGGAAGAAGAGCAATGGATGGGACTTCAACTTTGAATTTGGATGGGAATTTCACTCCTTTGTATTCAGTGTTTGAGAAAGGCTTCGTGTTTGAGGAAGAAGGGCAGAACTATGTGATTCACCCTCCCTGGAAGGATCAGTTAGTCATGAGTGGAGAAAATTCTTCGCTCCTATTTGATCGATACTAACTTGAATGCAGGTCCTATTAAAGAGGGGGGGGATCATTGGATCAACCCTGATGAAAGTGTTGGTGTGACCTTGATTCTTGGGAGATCAATAGAAGTTTATTTGAGAGATCAAGATTCCTCTTTTTGGTTAGGGAGCTCCATGGAGGGTTAATCCTCTAGCACCTGGTCTGTAAGTTGTTCTTCTACCCTTTCCACTAGTCATTGTTTTGAGAAGATGGCGTCTTGGAGAGAATTGTTCAGAAATTTGAGGATTGAGTGGGTGATTTTAAGCACATGTTGAGAGTCATTCATGACTTCATTGGTGGTATGATGGATGCCCTAAGGCAGACATCCTATTACATCTCCAACCTGGATTCCAGAATTGAAGATATAGAGAGAAACATGTGTGAACAGGGCATAATTCTTGAAAGGATAAGGTCCGGCTTGGACAAATTAATCATAACGAATCAATGTAGCCAATTTCAAGCTTCTCCCTCTATGGGTACAAAGGCTATAGACGAGGATTGGTACTTCAACATGTCAAGGATGGGATTCGTAGCACAACATATGGGTAGTCTTGGTTTTGCTTCCTTTTGAACAAGCCTTTTTGGTTCATAGATGTATTTCTGCATACTGCTTTTAGGACTACTAGTATGCATTCATAGTATAAATAGTTTTGTATCGAAAGATGAAAAAGAAGAAACTATGTTAGAAAATTAGAAGTTGTTTCTTTTTGGGCATTGTTCCTAAAACCCCTTTTCCTAAAAACAGCTTGGTATTTTTGTACTATTTCATTGGAAACAATATTTTAATATAAATTCAAAACTATTTCTTTTTAAAAAAAATGGTTTTCTAATTATCAACAGAAAAGAATAAAATTAGGATACAATCTTCGTAATAGTATATTTTTAAATATATTAAGTAAAGATTTTTAATTGAATTTAGCTCAAATAGTTGAAAAGAATGTTATCTTCTTTAATCAAATTCAATTTTAAATTCTTAAAGAATATATTATTGTATGATTTTGAACTTGTTGTTAAATAAAAATTATAATTTAAATATTACAATAATATTTGAACAAGTAAATAAACATTTTAGTATAGAAATTCATGAAAATCTTAAGATCAAATTGTATTGAATCATTTAAGATTATAAGCATGCATTTTGATTAGCGATTGCTAATCTTCTCCATCCAAAAAAAACATATTTGGAAGAAGTTAACAAGGTATCAACGTACTTTTAAATTCATTCCCATAATGTAATTAGAGACTTTTTCCAAAAGTTCACGATTTTAAAGAAAAAAATATTATATTATTATATATCTTATTTAAAAGAAAAAGTATTATATTATTATATATTTTATATAAGCGTCATTTAATTTGCTTAAACAATTATAATAGTTTTGTGATAAATTATTTAAAAAATTTATTATTTTTTAATTAAAAAATATCATTTTAAATAATTAAATTGACTTAATAAATATTATTAATGTATTAAATTAAGTCAATAAGTAAATAACTAAAAATGGGTATTATTTTTTGGATTTTTTATTTACTTGAACTTTTTTTACTGCTTGTTTAGATGGGTTATTTTTTCAGCCATGTGTCATATTAGCCCTAGCTTTTCAACGGTTGGTATATCAATTGGCGCGAAGGACCATCTGGCGGTACACAATCATGGCTCCGAGGATAAGGAGAGTATTTTTTATTGTTTACCCACAAATACCAAAGGTAACTCGAATAAACGTTTGAAAGGGGAGAGGGAAAAACCCAGACGTAGGGTTAAGGATTTCAAGGTATTATCTGAATGGATGCACTATGTCTTGGGGAAAGACATATACATGGACATAGTTGAGGTTTTTCTACTCGAGCGGTGGTTGGAAGATTTGAATACACTAGAGTTTCAAGAACAAAAATGGTGGAATGGGTCAATAAGAATTGGCTTCCTTTGTTCGATTATGCGTCGAGAACAACCATGTTGGAAAAAGGTTGGGTTTGTTTTGTTTTCCCAAAACCGGAGGACGTTCTTAGGGTTCTCAATGGCACTTGGATGATAAAGGACGGATCCCTGGTTCTTAAATGATGACACACACATTTTAATCCAGAAACAGAAAAAATGTCGTGTAGACATTTATGGTGTTTAATGTCGGGGTTTCCTATTGAGCTTTGGACTGAGACTGTATTTGTTGGGCTTGCTAATAGTCTTGGACGGTTCATAACACTGGACAAAAGATGTTGTATGGAGTTGATAAACGTGTTGCGGCTGTAATGATCGAGTTTAATGTGTCTCGGGGTTTACCAGATGTCATTGATATCCACTGGGGTGATCGGATTATCAGTAAAAAAATGGATTATTACAAGATCTCCTTCTGTTATCGTTACTACAAGGAGGCTGGACATCTCAAACAAAAATGCCCTAGTCTGCTATTCGAAGAGGATTATGAACAATCCACTGATTCATCTATTGGGATTTCTAATACTTGGACCACTTAGATGGATGCAAAGCCTCTACCACGGTTCGAGGGTGATGGAACTTATATACAAGTTGAGCTTGGAGATGCCACTACCGATGAGGAGAAAAATCTTAAAGGTATGGTTTCGTCTCCCACTCTGTATCAGGGAGTTATTAAGGAAGAATTAAATTTCTATTTAAGTGTTGAAAAATATTTAGATAGAAGAAAAATTTCTGGGATAAACCCTGATGGAACAAAAAGATGTATTTTTCTGGAACATGAGCTGTCAGTTTCTCATGAATCAGGTCTTGCACCTATGAAAAATTCCTCTCTTAACGGAAATGGGTTCTTACCCAGGCCCATAAATTTGGAAAATAACACTAATTGTTCCATCCTGTATTTTGAGATGGAAAACCCAGGATAAATACAAGCGGAGACATGTGACCTTTGACACTTCTCTTCCTCTGATTTGGGTTTACATAAATCTCCACTTCAGGTCTTTTCGAAAAAACCCTCCCAAAACCCTGAGTTTGTTCCCGTCTCCTCCTTAATACATCAAAATGTCACCATCCGAAAGAAAAGAGCTCCTAACAAAGTTTCAAAAAACGAGGACATTGTTAGTACCTTTATCCCCCTTTCTGTCAGATTAAAATCAGGTAGCAATTGTCATGAGCAGGGTGTGGGGAACCTCCAACAATTAAATGATGAAAATACACGATATATCAAAGATATCAGAACACATGAGGGATTTATTGATCGCAAGCCACTTCGAGGGGGCAACCTCCTTTGAGCAAGCTCAATACAAATAACTTGTGGATGCCTTCATTGGCCTCAACACGTACTTATATACTAAGTCTAAGCTAAATAACTATTACTCCCCATGAATGTGGGATAATACAATATACTCACGGGACGACTTACAAAGCATATGTGTCCAACAACAATATATTAACAAAGTAAAGAGAAGGGTTGACACAGGTTCCTAACATCCCCTCCCCCTTAGAAAAATCTTTGTCCTCGAAGTTGTAGATGTGGAAATTGTTGTTGAATTTGAAGGAGTGATTCCATGTAGCATTCTCTGGTTGCATTCCATGCCACCAAATTAATATCTCTGTGATGGATCGAGAGCGAAGCTAATGAGTGTGCCTATTAAGGATGGCCTCTGGCTCCAAAATGATGGATCCTTCATTATCTAGTTCTAGTAAAACAGTTTGTGCTCTGATGTTGGTGCCAAGAAATTTCTTTAGACAAGAGACATGAAATAATGGATGAATGCGGGAAGAAGGAGGAAGTTCCAATTTATAAGCAACATACTCGATCTTATGAAGAACCTTATATGGCCCATAGAACTTTGGAGCCAGCTTATGATGCCCTTTGAGTTTTAGGGAGGATTGCTTGTAAGGCTGTAGACGAAGAAAAACCATATCGCCTACTTGAAAAGTGCGCTCAGAGCGGTGCTGATCGACTTGTTGTTTCATTCAATTTCTTGCCATGTGAATATTATCCTGCAAAATGCAAAGAATTTGATCTCGGGTTCGAAGAACCATGTCAACTGCTTGGAATAGTGAACTGTTGGGGGTGTATGGAAGAAGCACTGGCGGTGCTTGACCATAGAATGCTTCATATGGAGTCATTTTAGAGGCCGTGTGGTAGGAGGTATTGTACCACCATTCAACGAGAGGGAGCCACTTTTCCCACTCATGTTGTTGTTTGGAGGTGAAGCAATGAAGATAAGTTTCCAAAAAATTGTTGACAACTTCAGTCTGACCATTTGTTTGTGGGTGATAGCCTGAACTTATCTTCAGTTTGGTGCCAGTGTGATGACATAGTTCTGTCTAGAAATGATTGGTGAAAGTTGCATCGCGATCTGAGACAATGGAAGAAGAGATTCCATGAAGACGGAAGATCCGGTCCAAGAAAATATGTGCGACTAAGTAGGAGGTATAAGGATGGTTGGGGGCACAAAAATGACTATATTTGGAGAGGCGATCAACCACATCCAAAATCACTGTTTTCCCTCCATATTTAAGGATCCCTTTAATGAAATCCATACAAAATATCTGCCCAGATATGTGTAGGGATGGGTAAGGGTTCGAGAAATCCCGAAAGGAGTGTCATTTCACCCTTGTTGAACTAGAAGGTATCACATTCAGCCACCATCTATTGAATTTTCCTTTTCATTCCCTTCCAAAAGAAGTTACGTCGTGCTCTCTCATACGTTTTGAGGAACCTAGAGTGCCCTGCCGATGGAGAAGCATGGAGTTCATAGAATACATCCTATTGGAGATATGTGCTCTAGGGAAGCACCAGACGACCCTTGTATCTCAGGGAAGCACCATCCCAAGAGTAATGCGGTACAATAGAAGGGTTGTTATCCAACCATTGCATGATTTGAGATAATGAGGAGTCATTGATATAGCCTTACTGAACAGATTGCAACCAATTTGGAACAAGCATAGAAATAGATGAAAGAGAAACTTGGTCATCAAATGTGCGAGAAAGAACATTCCCCACAAGATTGTCCTTACCCTTCCTGTAAGTGATCTCATAGTCATAACCCATGAGTTTTCTAACACATTTATGTTGTGCTGGGGAGGAGACCCGTTGTTCCAGGAAATATTTCAGACTCTGGCGATCAGTCTTGATGCAGAAATGATTCCCTAATAGGTATGGCCGCCACTTATGTATTGCATGCAAAATATCCATCATTTCTTTCTCATATGTAGAGGTGACTAAATTCTTACCGGAAAGGGATTTGCTGGTGAACACAATGGGATGTTCATCTTGAAGGAGAACAACACCACGTCCATTGTCGCAAGCGTCACTCTCAATAGTGAAGGGCTTGGAAAAATCGGGCATAGCTAGAACATGTGTAGTACACATAGCTTGTTTTAGTTTGTCAAATGCACACTCAGTAGCATGTGTCCATGTAAAAGAATCATTTTTTAATATAGCGGTTAATGGAGCTACAATCTTCCAGTAATCCTCGACAAACTTGCGTTAGTATCCAATCTATCCCAAAAAAACACGAAGGCCCTTGAGTGTCTGAGGATGCGGCCAACTTTTCATGGCATCTTTTTTGGCAGGATCCACGCGAACCTTGTGTTGAAATAATATGCCCGAGATACTCTACTTCCTCCTGTCCAAAAACACATTTAGACTGTTTGGTATGGAGATGATGATCAGATAAAAGTTGTAGTACAAGATCCAGATGTTGGAGATGCTCAGCCACGTTTTACTATAGATGAGGTTATCATCAAAGAAGACCAGAATGAATTTCCACAAGTAGGGTCAGAATATGTTATTCATCAATGCCTGGAATGTGGAAGGAGCATTAGTGAGGCCAATGGGCATGAACAAAAACTAATAGTGGCCATCATGTGTGCGGAAAGCTATTTTAGGGATAGCATCCTCATGAACCCGAATTTGGTGATACCCAGAACGAAGATCCAACTTGGAGAAAAAATGAACACCATGAAGCTCATCAACAACAGGAATTGAAAAATTATCCTTGATTGTGAGGTGATTAAGTGCTCGAAAATCACTATAGAGGTGCCATGACCCATATTTTTTTCGGACAAGAAAAACTGGTGAAGAAAAGGAACTGATACTAGGGCAAATAATACCTTGCTTCAGTAAGTCTCGAACAAGCATCTCAATCTCTATCTTTTGGTGAAATGGGTAGCGATAGGGCCTGATGTTGGGAGGAACGCTTCTAGGAAGGAGCAGAATATGATGGTCCTCTGGTCTTGAAGGTGGAAATCCCATTAGTTCAATAAAGACACATGCATATCTATCCAAAATTTGTTGTAGATCCAGACGAGTAGTGGAGACCGCTAATGGTTGCATCTGAATGGAATGGAGATGAGCGATGACTCCGTGTGAATTCTTCTTAAGGAAATTTTCCTTGTGATGTGAACTGATGATTCTGAGAGACCCTGGTTGTAAGCCATTCAATGTGTGTTTTTTCTCATTGACTGAAAACTGTATCCAAAGTTCAACAAAATCCCATAAGATGGGGCCAAGTGTGCGTAACCATTGAACGCCCAAAACCATATCACATCCTCCTAAGGGAAAGGCAAACATGTCGAAGCGCAGGTTATAATATCCAATAGAGATACACACATTGCGACACTTCCCCTTGCAAGGTAAGGTGCCCCCATTTGGAATCATGACTTCAAAGTTGGAGCAAGGATGGACAAAACAATCATCCTGTTTGGAGATTCGAGGGTCAATGAAGTTATGAGTGCTACCAGAATCAATGAGTATTGTAAGAGGGAGCTTCTTGAAGTAACCCTTGACTCGCATTGTTTGTGGGGTGGTAAATATGACTAAATTATGGAGAGATATCTCTGGGTGGTTGTCCTGAGAAGGAGGGTCAACATGCAGCAGTTGAATGTCGACCTGATCATCTACTGTATCTTGAGCTTCTTCACAAATTTCAGTTGCAGGCAGAGAATCCACATCCAAGAGATAAATATTTTTCTCAACACATCTATGTCCCTGAATGAATTTATCATCACAATTATAACAAGGACCTTTTTCTCTACATGCCCACATCTCTGCTTCAGACAAATGCTTAATAAGAGTTGCTCTAGGAGCTGGTGTGATGGGCGGTCATCGGGAAACCATATTTTTGAATGGAACAAAAGTGGATTCGGAGCGTTGTTGGGATTTGATCTTGTCCTCTTCCAACTTAGCCAACCCTAGAGATTCCATCATTGGGCTGGGACATAACATTTTAACCTCAGATCAGATTGCATCCTTCAGACCACTGACAAAACAACTCTTGTAGAATTCATCAGGCAATCCTTCTGTGTGATTGGCCAGTTTTTCAAATTATGTTTGATACTCTCACAGTTTTAATTTGGAAAAGTTTAGTGAGTGCTCCTATGAAGTCATCAAAATCACTAGGGCCAAATCGTTGCAAAAGGAGTTGGAAAAAATATGTCTATTTTGGCTCTTCATGAGCCTTGATGTACCAACAGAACCATTGAAGGACTTCATGTTCCAAATGAAAGGATGCAAGTGGAACTTTGTTGACATCAAAAGTATTATGCAGACTGAAATATTGTTCTTCCCGACATATCCATCTAGTCGAATCATCGCCATTGAAGCGAGGAAAATTAAGTTTCGTCCCACGAAAATTGCTAGAAGAAGAGAACCCAGTATATGGAGAAGATTCTGGTTGTCGTCTATTGTTCATGGATGAATTTTGAAGATGGAGGCTGATAATTTTTTCATCCAGATCTTGGAGTTTGGTCTTGAGGGATGCAAGTTCTTCCTCCATGTTTTTTTCTCCTACGCGGGTGTGTGAGGAACCTCCAACAATTAAATGATGAAAATGCACGATATATCAGAAATAGAAGAACACAAAAGATATTTATTGATTGTAGACCACTTCGAGGGGGAAACCTCCTTTGAGAAATATCAATACAAATAAATCGTGGATGGCTTCATTGGCCTCAACACGTACTTACATACTAAGTCTATGCGTCCAATACTATGGATCGATACCATGGAACATATAATAGTACAGGACAACTTACAAAGCATATGCATCCAATACTATGGATCAATACCATGGACCATATAATACTATGGGATAATACAAACTATGGATCGAAACCATGGAACATATAATGCTACGGGACGACTTACAAAGCATATGCGTCCAACAAAAATATGCTAACAAAGTAAAGACAAGGGTTGACACGGGTTCCTAACATCCCCTCCCCCTTAGAAAAATCTTTGTCCTCAAAGATTTAGATGTGGAAATTGTTGCTGAATCTGAAGGAGTGGTTCCCATGTAGCATCTTCTGGTTGCATTCCATGCCACTGAATTAATACCTCTGTGATATATTGAGAGTGAAGTTGACGAGTGTGCTTGAGGATGGACTTCGGCTCCAAAAGGATGGATCCTTCATTATACAGTTCTAGTAAAATAGTTTGTCCTCTGATGTTGGTGCCAAGAACTTTCTTTAGATAAGAGACATGAAATACTGGATGAATGCGGGAAGAAGGAGGAAGTTCCAATTTATAAGCAACATACCCAATCTTCTGAAGAACCTTATATGACCCATAGAACTTTGGCTCTATCTTATGACACCCTTTGATTTTCAGGGAGGATTGCTTGTAAGGATGTCAACAAAGAAAAACCATATCACCTACTTGAAAAGTGCGCTCAGAATGGTGTTGATCAGCTTATTGTTTCATTCGATTTCTTGCCATGTGAAGATTGTCCTGCAGAATACGAAGAATCTGATCATGGTTTTGAAGAACCGTGTCAAATGCCTAAACTGGTGAACTGTTGGGAGTGTATGGAAGAAGAACTGGCGGTGTCTGACCATAGACTGCTTCATATGGAGTCATTTTAGATGTAGTGTGGTAGGAGGTATTGTACCACCATTCAGCGAGAGGGAGAGACTTTGCCCACTGATTTTGTTGTTCGAAGGTGAAGCAACGAAGATAAGTTCCCAAACATTTATTGATAATATCAGTTTGACCATCTGTTTGTGGTGATACCCTGAACTCATCTTCAGTTTGGTGCCATTGTGGCGAAATAGTTCTATCCAAAAATGACTGGTGAAAGTTGCATCGCGATCCGAGACAATGGAAGAAGGGATTCCAAGAAGACAGAAGATTTGTTCCAGGAAAATTTGTGTGACTGAGGAGGCAATATAGGGATGGTTGAGGGCACAAAAATGACTATATTTGGAGAGGTGATCAACCACAACCAAAATCACTGTCTTCCCTCCAGATTTTATGGAGCCCTTCAATGAAATCCATAGAAATATCTTTCCAAATCCGTGTAGGGATGGGAAAGGGTTCGAGCAATCCCAGAAGGAGTGTCATTTCACCCTTGTTGCATTGGAAGGTATCACATTCAAACACCATCTGTTGAATTGTCCCTTTCATTCCCTGCCAAAAGAAGTTACGCCATGCCTGCTCATATGTTTTTAGGAAACCAGAGTGCCATGTCGATGGAGAATCATGTAGTTCATAGAAGACAACCTATTGAAGATCTGTGCTCTGGGGAGGCACCAGACGACCCTTGTATCCCAAGGAAGCACCCTCCCAATAGTAATGCGGTACGACAGTAGGGTTGCTAGCCAACCGTTGGATGATTTGAGATAATGAGGAGTCATTGATATAGCCCTGCTGAACAGATTGCAACCAATTTGGAATAGGCATAGAAATAACTGAAATAGAAACTTGGTAATCAAATGTGTGAGAATGAGAATTCCCCACAAGATTGTCCTTACCCTTCTTGTAAGTGATCTCATAGTCATAACCCATGAGCTTTCTAACCCATTTATGTTGTGTTGGGGAGGAGACCCATTGTTCCAGGAAATATTTCAGACTCTGGTGATCAGTCTTGATGCAGAAACGATTCCCTAATAGGTATGGCCGCCACTTCTGTATTGCATGCAAAATAACCATCATTTCCTTTTCATATGTAGAGGCGGCTAAATTCTTACCAGAAAGGGATTTTTTGGTGAACGCAATGGGATGTTCATCTTGAAGGAGAACAACACAAAGTCCATTGTCGCAAGCATCACTCTCAATAGTGAAGGGCTTGGAAAAATCAGGCATAGCTAGAACAAGTGTAGTACACATAGCTTGTTTCAGTTTGTCAAATGCACACTCAGTAGCATGTGTCCATGTAAAAGCATCATTTTTCAATAGAGCTGTTAATGGAGCTGCAATCTTCCCATAATATTTGACAAACTTGCAGTAGTAGCCAGCCAATCCCAAAAAACCACGAAGGCTCTTGAGTGTCTGAGGATGCGGCCAATTTTTCATGGCATCTATTTTGGCAGGATCCATGCGAACCCCTTGTGCTGAAATAATATGCCCGAGATACTCTAATTCCTCCTGTCCAAAAAAACATTTAGAATGTTTGGCGTGGAGATGATGATCAGAGAAAAGTTGTAGTACAAGATTCAAATGTTGGAGATGTTCATCCCATGTTTTACTATAGATGAGCATATCATCAAAGAATACCAAAATGAATTTCTGCAATTAGGGCCGGAATAGTTTATTCTTCAATGCCTGGAACGTGGAAAGAGCATTAGTGAGGCCAAAGGGCATGACCAAAAACTCATAGTGTTCATCATGTGTGCGGAAAGCTGTTTTAGGGATAATCCTCATGAACCCGAATTTGATGATACCCAGAACAAAGATCCAACTTGGAGAAAAAGTGAGCACCATGAAGCTTATCAACAACAGGAATTGGAAACTTATCCTTGATTATGAGGTGATTAAGTGCTCGGAAGTCAATGCAAAGGTGCCATGACCCATCTTTTTTTCGGACAAGAAGAACTGGTAAAGAAAAGGAACTAGTATTAGGGTGAATAACACCTTGCTTCAGTAAGTCACGAACGATCATCTCAATATCTGTTTTTTGGTGAAATGGGTAGCGATAGGGCTTAATGTTGGGAGGAATTCTTCCAGGAAGGAGATGAATACGATGGTGCTCTGGTCTTGAAGGTGGCAATCCCACTGGTTCAACAAAGACACTTGCATATTTATTCAAAATTTGTTGTAGATCTAAGGGAGTAGTGGAGACCGCTGATGGGTGCATTTGAATGGAATGGAGCTTAGCGATGAAACCATGTGAATTCTTATTAAGGATATTTTCCATGCGATGTGAACTGATGAGGCTGAGAGACCCTAGTTGTAAGCCCGTCAATGTATCTGTTTTTCCTATTGACTAAAAACTGCATTCAAAGTTCCGCAAAATCCCATAAGATGGGGCCAAGTGTGCGTAACCATTAAGCGCCCAAAACCACATCACATCTGCCTATGGCCAAGGAAAACATGTCGGAGCACAACTTATAATATCCCATAGAGATATGCACATTGTGACACTTCTCCTTGCAAGGTAAGGTGCCCCCATTAGAAATAATGACTTCAAAGTTGGAGCAAGGATGGTCAAAACAATCAGCCTGTTTGGAGATCCAAGGGTCAATGAAGTTATGAGTGCTACTAGAATCAATGAGTATTGTAAGAGGGAGCTTCTTGAAGTAACCCCTGCCCACATTGTTTGTCGGGTGGTGACTCTGACTAAAGCATGGAGAGATATCTCTGGGTGGTCGTTTTGAGATGGGAGGTCAATAGGCGGCTGTTAAATGTCGACCTGATCATCTATTGGATCAAGAGCTTCTTCACCAATTTTAGAGGCAAGCGGAGAATCCACATCCAAGAGATAGAGATTTTGCTCAACACATCTATGTCCCCAAGTGAATTTCTCATCACAATTATAACAAATCCATTTTTCTCTACGTGCCCGCATCTCTGCTTCAGACAAATGCTTGATAGGAGTTGGGCGTGGAGCTAGTGTGATGGGAGGTCGTTGAGAAACCATATTTCTGAATGGAAAAAAGTGGATTTGGAGCATTGTTGGGCCGCGATCTTGTCCTCTTCCAACTTAGCCAACCCTAGGGATTCCATCATTGTGTTGGGATAGAACGTCTTAACCTCAGATCGGATTGCGTCCTTTAAACCACTGATATAACAACTCCTGTAGAATTCATCAGGTAATCCTTCTGTGTGATTGGCCCGTTTCTCAAATTTTGTCTGATACTCTCTCACAATGCCTATTTGGTGAAGTTTAGTGAGTTCTCCTGTGAAGTCATCAAAAACACTAGGACTAAATCGTTGCAAAAGGAGTTGGCAAAAATCTGTCCATTTTGGCTCTTCATGAGACTTGATGTACCAATGGTACCATTGAAGAGATTCACATTCCAAATGAAAGGATGCAAGTGGAACTTTGTTGACATCAAAAGTATTATACTGAAATATTGTTCTACCCGATATATCCATCCAGTCAGATCATCACCATTGAAGCAAGGAAAATCAAGCTTCAGCCCACAAAAATTGCTGGAAGAAGACAACCCATTGTCTGCAGAAGAATCTGGCTATCATTTATTGTTCATGGTTGGATGTTGAAGATTGAGGTCGAGAAATTTTTCATCAAGATCTTGGAGTTTGGTTTTTAGGGATGCAAGTTCTTCCTCCATGTTTTTTGCTCTTGCACGGGTGACAACCATAACCAAGAGTTTTTTTTTAATGGGTAGAAAAACAAAAACAAAAACTTCTTTCGTAAAGGAAAATTTGGATTTGGGAAAAAATCTAATGGGTAATTGGGGTTTGACGAGGTTTTGGACACTTTATAATGGACAGGGAAGCAGAAAATGGGGATTTCAGAAGCGGTGTGAAAGAATGGGAAATTTTTCCAGAGAGGGACAAAGAAGCATAAATAGGAAATGAACATTGTGGCAAAATGTGAAGGCGATTGGGTGAAAATTGAAGAAGTTAGAGAAAAACCTAAAAATAGATAAATGTGAGATTTGTGGCTTCGGGAAGTGGAATTTGGGATAGAGTCCTCAGGAATGAAATATATAGAATGGGATTGCAGGGGTGTCAGTGAATTTTCAAGGGAAACGGAGTTAAAGCAAAGAAGATATGGCGAAAACACACACACACACACATATATATATTGGAATGGATCTGAAATGGCTCGGAATTGATCTGTAACTGCTCTCAACAGTTGTAATCTATGATTTATCAGCCGACAATATATATGAATCCCAGGTATGCTCGACTTCCTAAAGCTTTAGTGGATTCACTCGACCACCAATGCTGTCTAACGGCTTGCGTATTGGGGTAGTAACACTCACTCCACGGCTTAGGTAAAACTAGTAACCGCTTTGCCACAAACGAAAACTCTTGGTTTACCTCACGAGTGGGAACTAGTCAATCAGGTAGGGGTCGTTTCCCTTTTCGCTGGCAGGTCCTTTCAATGGGCCAGCTACTTTGGGGTTCCTGTGGTACTCCTCACAATGAGTTTTAGGGATATGCCCAAGTACTTCTCATAGTTAAGCGGATAGGGATTATTCCTGGATCCAAACCTGCAATTGAAAGGAACAAATACAGATGCAAGAAAAAAAAATGGTAGAAATTCCACCCAACGAGCCCAAGAAAGTGCTCTGATACCAGATGTGAGGAACCTCCAACAATTAAATGATGAAAATGCACGATATATCAGAAATAACAGAACACAAAAGATATTTATTAATCGTAGGCCACTTCGAGGGGGAAACCTCCTTTGAGCAAGCTCAATATAATTAACTCGTGGATGCCTTCATTGGCCTCAACACGTACTTATATACTAAGTCTATGCGTCCAATACTCTGGATCAATACCATGGAACATATCATACTACGGGACAACTTACAAAGCATATGCGTCCAGTACTATGGATCAATACCATGGAACATATAATACTATGGGATAATACAAACTATGGATCAATGCCATGGAACAAATAATACTACGGGACGACTTACAAAGCATATGTGTCCAACAACAATATACTAACAAAGTAAAGAGAAGGGTTGACACGGGTTCCTAATAGGGTGACAACCATAACCCGGATTTTTTTTTCTTAAGGGGAGAATGGGTAGAAAAACAAAAACAAAAACTTCTTTAGTAAAGGAAAATTTGGATTTGGGAAAAACTCTGATGGGTAATTGGGGTTTGACTGTGTTTTGGACACTTTTTAATGGACAGGGAGGCACAAAATGAGGATTTTAGAAGCGGGGTGAAAGAATGAGAAAATTTGTCCAAGAGAGACAAAGAAACAAAAATAGGAAATGAACATTGTGACAAAATTTGAAGGCGATTGGGTGAAAATCGAAGAAGGTATGGTAAACCCTAAAAATAGACAGATGTGGGATTTTTGGCTTCAAGAAGTGGAATTTGAGATATGGTCATTGGGAAGGAATTATGCAGAATGAAAGTGCATGGGTTCCAATGAATTTTCAAAGGAAATAGAGTTAATGCAAAAAAGATATGACAAAAAAACAGAAATTTGTACTCGTTTTTTTTTTGGAATTGATCTGCAACGAATCTGGACAGATGCAATCTTCTATTTATCAGCTGGTAATAGATATGGACCCCATGTATGCTCGTCTTCCTAAAGGTTTAGGGGATTCACTCAGCTACCAATGATGTCTAATGGCTTGCGTATTGGGGCAGTACCCCTCACTTCACGGCTCCGGTAAAACTGGTAACCACTTTGCCACAAATGACAACTCTTGGTTTACCTCACGGGTGGGAACTAGTCAATCAGGTAGGATCCATTTTCCTTTTTACTGGCAAGTCCTCTCAATGGGCCAGCTAGTTCGGGGTTCCTGTGGTACCCCTCACAATGAGTTTTAGGGCTATACCCAGGTACATCCCACAGTTAAGAAGATAGGTATTATTCCTGGAACTGAACCTGCAATTAAAAGGAACAATATAGATGCAAAGAAAAAGAACTGCTGCAATAATCATAGTGCTTAGAAGCCACTGCGAAAAAAAAAAAATTGGCGGAAATTCCACCCAGCGAGTCCAAGAAAGTGTTGTGATACCAGATGTGGGGAACCCCCAACAAATAAATGATGCAAATGCACAATATATTAGAAATACAGAACACATAAGGGATTTATTTATCGTAGGCCACTTCGAGGGGGCAACCTCCTTTGAGCAAGCTCAATACAAATAACTCATGGATGCCTTTATTGGACTCAACACGTACTAATATACTAAGTTTAAGCTAAAAAACTATTACTCCCCATGAATGTGGGATAATAAATATACTCACGGGACGACTTACAAAGCATATGCATCCAACAACAATATATTAACAAAGTAAAGAGAAGGGTTGAGACGGGTTCCTAACACAGGGTGATATTTCCCCAAATTTCAGGGCCCTTATAGCAAATATGCTCAATAAGGAGGTTATTTAATGTCTATTCTTTCTTTTAATGTGCGGGGTTTAGGGGGTGCTAGAAAGGCTATGGCACTCTCTAAACTTTTTAGAGATACTAGCCCGGATATCATTTTTTTACAGGAACTATGTGTGATGCCTCATTTGCTACTGCGATTCTTTCTAATATGTTGCTTAATTGGGATATTTGTGCAGTGGAATCTTGTGGTCTCTTTGAAGGTCTCTTGATTTGCTGGAACCCTGGAGTGGCAGGTTTCAAACCCTATAGAACATTACGAGGAATTTTACTGGAAGGTGATTTTTTGGAAGGAAACTTAAATGTCTCTATCTTGAACTGCTGCGGTCCTTATAAACTCAGAGAGGAATTCTGGACTAGTTTGTATGATGCTGGGATCCTTAAGATTCCTAACCTCATTATAGCTGGGGATCTTAACCTCACTATTTCTACGGCTGAGATTTGGGGTAACAATGCACGATTAGACCCACTCACTGACTTTTTTTTTGAAATTCTTTTTCAAAATTTTGGTCTAATTGATGTCTTTCCAACCATCATTGGACCAACATGGTGTAATGGGAGATGTGGAGGGGATGTTATCAGCAAGCCTTTAGACCATTTTCTTATGAGCGAACATCTCATGGATTCCCTTCAAAAATATAGAACCTGCAAAATAAAGTTAGCTATCTCTGATCACTTCCCAATCGTTCTTCAATTGGATGGTGTAAAATCCGAGCACTTCTATCCTTTCAAATTCAACAATTCCTGGCTCTTAGATGTTGATTTTTGTAAGATGGTAAAAGTTTTTTGGGTAAATTATCATATATATGATGACCTTTCTCCGATGGATTCTTTGTTATGCAAACTCAAATACTTAAATACAAAGGTTTCAAGTTGGTTAAAGACTAAGAAACAAGATCAGGATAAAGAATTGAACCTTGCTGAAGCAAATTTGAGAAATTTATTTGAATACAATCCAAGTTGTATTTTATTAGAGGAAGAGAAGTAGGAGATTTTAGAACTTAATGCTAGAAGGAATTTTTTATTGCACCAAGAAGATGGCCCGGCGTTTAAAAAGTAGGGCCATTTGGTTAAGTCTAGGGGAAAACAATACTTGGTTTTTTCATAATAATGCTACTTACAGGAGAAACATAAATACTATATGGGACATCAAAAATGGGGATGGTAAAACTATTAATAGAGAAGAGGAATTGAAGTATGCTGCAATGAAACACTTCATAAATATTTTTAAAGCACCTAATACTTTTGACATTGGGGCACAATTATAGGTCATAAAGATTTACCCATCTTTCTTCACACAAGAAGAAGGTTATGAGATTGGCTCTCCAGTTACTCTAAATGAGATTGAGGGTGTACTAAAGACTTTTGCACATGATAAGAGCTCGGGCCCTAATGGATGGACAGTTGAACTGTTCTTTGCGTTTTTTGATATCATGGGGGAAGAGTTTCTACAGATGGTTGAACAATCAAGATGTGATGGGTTTGTTTCCAGATCTCCAAATCAAACTTACATTGCCCTTATCCTTAAGAAAAATAATGCTAAGACTTTTAATGATTTTAGACCAATTGCATTATGGAATCTAGTTTACAAGATTATTACAAAAATAATTGCAAATAGACTCAGGCCTAAGTTTGTCGAGAAGATGACAAAGGAACAATTTGGTTTTCTTGCTAATCGATAGATCTTGGACGTTGTGGGGGTCACATAGGAATGAATCCATTTTATAAAAATGAAAGATTTAGACGCAGTTATCCTTAAAAGGGATCTGGTTAAAGCATATGATAGGGTAAATTGGGGATTTCTGAGGTTATTTTTACTTCAGATTGGCTTGCCGCTTGAAGTGACCAATTGGATCATGGCTTGTGTCACATCTGCAAATTTCTATGTTCTCATTAATGTTTCCCCAACCAATTTGTTCCATGGCTATAGAGGCATTAGATAGGGTTTCCCCTTGTCTCCTTTATTGTTCCTTCTTGTTATTGAAGGGCTTAGCAATCTTATCCACAATGTTAGAAGGGAAAGAAAACTTAAAGGTGTAAAAATTACTACTTCTGTTTTCATTTCTCATATCTTATTTGTTGATGATGTTGTTTTGTTCGGTAGAAGCACTGTGGAGGAATGGAGAAACTTTGCAAATATTATAAAAAATTTATGTGTTGCCTCAGGATGGAGGTCAACAACACAAAGTCCAGTTTTTTATGCCATGGAATGGATCCGAACATCATGAATGCAATCAAGATCATCCTTCCCTTCCATGACTCCTTATTAATTGATGTCTTCAGATATTTGGGGTACTTTTTAAAATCCAACTGCTACAGGTAAAGTGATTGGCGATGGCTTATCCAAAAAATTGAAAAAAGGATCACAAACTGGACATATGGGCTGCTATCTATTGGAGGAAGATTAACACTCTTAAAGTCTTTTTTGACTGGTATACCGGGATATTGGTTTTCTATGGCTTATATTCCAAACTCCATCTTAAAGACACTTCGCAAATCGATGTTTAAATTCCTATGGTCAAGATCTGTTGGAAAAAACAAGATTCATCTTGTAAACTGGAAAAGACTATCAATGCCAAAATAGAAAGGTGGTTGAGATATTAAAAACATGGAATGGTTTAGCACTTCTTTAAGCTTGAAATGCTTATGGAGAGGTCTCTGGGGGAATGGTTTATGGAACCAAATTCTTCATGGAAAATATATCAGGATGGATGTTTATCATTGGATCAAAAGCTCAAATATGTCTACAAAGAAATCCTTAAATTTCTGGACGGGTTTCAACAAATCATTCCATTGGATAAAACAAAACTTGCTTGGAAGGTTGGCTCTGATGATCGAATTGCAGTTGGTATTGATCCATTTGTTGGATGTGATAATGATTTTCAATTGTCATATGACACTATGAATTATTTAATAGAAATTTGCTACACTTCCCTATCACATTAGAAAACCAGGCTCGGGTAATGCTGTCTCTTATTGGTACTCTGCCAAAGATTTGGGCCTTGTTGGCACACATTAGCTTGATTGGGATTACTATATCTCAAGATTGTAGGAAGCTAGTATCATACTTACGAACACAATGGATAAGTTAATATGGATTGGAAACAACAAAGATGGCCATGTAACTGCAAAAGATACATACAACTACATTGCTTGTTTTGAAGATTATACTATACCTAAATGGTGATATGAAAGGCTATGGAAATGGAAGATTCCACAGAAAATTGAAATGCTTTGTATGGCTATTACTAGAGGATGCAATCCTCACTTGGGAAAATATTTTAAAACGAGGCTGGAAAGGGCCAAGTCGCTGCTATTTATGCTGATGTGAAGCTGATACAATTGAACATTATTTGTATACTGCTCATTCACTAGGAATCTATGGTCTGTTGTTTGAATTAATCTTGAGATTCCAATGATGTGGGACAAAACATCCCTGGATAAAAACTTCTATGTTTGGTATTATGAAAGGAAGGACCACAAACTGCTGCCTTCTAGCATATGTTGGGTCATTTGGAACCTGAGAAATATTTCTATTTTCAAGGATCGGCCTCCATCCATTGCAACAGGTGTGAAAAAAAATCTTAAATTTCTATAAGGAACTACAACCTACAAGTATAAAAGCTTCAAAAATTAGAAACATTGGGGCCCTCCCCGTTACTGACAAGGCTCATGGATACTTTGATGGTGTAGCTATGGGAGGGGAATGTGCAGCATGTGCTTATCTTCTCATAAAAAATGCACACACTTTCAAATTGAAGTTAAACTGTGGGAATGGAACTAATACAAAGGCATAACTACTTGCCTTCTGGTGCCTGATAAAGTTTGCATATCTTTTGGGTATTGATAACTTTAAAATATATGGGGATTCATCGATGGTGGTAAATTGGGTAGAAAATGATGCTACCTTATAGTCCATTGTACTTCACCATTGGTGCAACAGAATGAAGGAAATCTTGGATAGGTTCCAATGTTGGTCGATACAACATATATTCAAAGAGTTGAACCAAACAACAGATACACTTTCAAAGGATGCTCTGTCTCTAAAGGAGGGTATTCTATCTTTGGGATGAATTTCTTGATGATAATCCAGAAAATGGTGGTCAAGTCTATTTATTTTGAGTATGCAGTTGCTTTTTCAGCTATGTGATGAATTTTATGGGACTTGTATGTCATCCCTTGATGATGGGATTGTTTTTTGACAATCTAGACTATATCTGTTTTGGGGACTTTATGTATTGGATAGGTTTGGACAACTTTATGTACTTTTTGATTCGAAAGAATAGCAAAAATATGTTTTTTTCTTCTTGAAAATATTGTCTCCCTCCCTTCAAAAAAATTCAAAGTTATCTAATAACCACTTAATTTTACCTTTGTAAATATTACATCGCATTCTTGTAAACTATAAAATTAATTAAAAAAAAAATCTACACAACTTTATATTTAACAAGATTCAACTGCGAGGCAGCTTATCCCTGCCAAAGGTAAAAGTATCACCGAAGAAAGTGACAATCCTTCGATGCAATGAAATTTAATGATTTTTTTTTAAACATTATAAATCTGTGTAAAAAATTGTATATTAAAAAGCAAACTAATACAAATAAAAAACAGTTTGAATTGTGAACGAAAATCCCTGCTTTGATAGGGATAATGACATATTTGGCCACTTACATATCTTGAAACGTTACATTTAATAGCATATCAAAGCATAAGGTCACGGAAAGGAATTAAAGTTTTATTTTCCTTTTTTTACAAAGATCTTTTCGTTATGTACAAAGAGAAAATTTTAATGTTTATTTTTAAAAATATTTTAATTAATATATATATTTTTTATAATAAAATATAAATCATAATTGTAATATTTTCGTTATGTACAAAGAGAAATTTTTAATGTTTATTTTTTAAAATATTTTAATTAATATATATAATTTTTATAATAAAATATAAATCATAATGGTAATATCACGAGGAGCAATAATGTCTTTGTCAAAATGTAATCGTAGAAACTTTTTAAAGGTTTGGTTTAATATCAATATGCTTTGCTAGTTGAGCTAAGATATGTTCTTGGCGTTCAACTCGTTCAACTTTAGATGTGTGTTGAATGGAGCTTTAAAATATGACAGATTACACCAACAAAGACATGTTGGTTATTGTAGATGATGGTTAAATGCAAAAGAAGATTTAAGTAATGAGAATGTTTAGGGTCCTGCTAATAGGCGAGGTGGCTGGGGCGGTCGGTTGTGGCTATTCCCACCCCGGATCAAATCCCAGATCTTATCACATCGGTGCCCTCACCTTGTATGCGCGCGTCGGCTATTCTATGATGTTGAAAAAAAAAGTAATGAGAATGTTTAATGTTTTTTTTTGTAATGGTCGATAGGATCTTTTTATTAACCGGAAAAAGTATCACATTTTGAGAAAGTTTGACCTTGCATGACATGATAGGCAAACTTAGGGATCACTTTTCAAATCATATAAAAAAAATGAAGCTACTTATAGACTATCTTCATAGTGTTAGTTGATCTATCAAAATAGTATATGTTTTATCTACTTCCAGGGAAATCAGACTATAAAATATTTTTTGAGAAATCAAAATAATCATCTAGGACTAGTATTTAATTGTCTAGATTCATAACTAAGGGAGGTAATAATATTGTTGTAAACTATTGCTAAAATAGCCTACAAGATGTCTTATCATGCCGATAAAGAAATTAAGAGTTTTCTTCATTTGAGATATGAATAACTTGGTTTCCAATCCCTGTATTTGGCTAGGTCTTCTATGCTGAAGGAGTGGAGTAAGAGGCATTTCCCTTTGATGCCTTAACCTTAAGATGGATTTTGACTTCAAAGTTTGCCAGTTCCTTGATTAGACTGATCATTTTTTGGGTGAGATTCCCCAACTGAGTTTGCATCTGATTCATTCTTGAATCCACGTTCCCCATTTGTACTTGTAGTTGGTCCATTATGTCCTGAAGATTCTCTATGTGTGCCTGGATCTTTTCCATGCTTTGGTCCAATTGGTTTTGCCGGAGGATGATTTATTTCCTTTCCTTTTTCCCATCCACCAATGTTTCCCCCATTAATGCTTTGATTTTTCAGTACAACAAGGTTGTTTTGGCATATTTGGTCTCTCTCGATCAGGATGAATTGGGATCCTGAAACCAGGACTGTATCTCCTCTTGCTCTTCTTCTATTTCAGGGTTGTCCATTCTTTTTTGACCCTATTTTCCTTTTGTTCAATCTTTGCCTTGGTCTTAGTCAGGATGAATCTATTGTAGCATCCTTGTGCTTATTCAATCTCCTTCTCAATTCCGGGAATATGATTGTATCCCATCTTCCTTTTTCTCTTGTATGAGTTCTTCCAATCCATTCTTTTAACAGCTCTGAGATAAGTTGATTTGAATTTTGTAGATATGCGGGTTATGCTTTGATCCCAATATTTCAACCTAGAATTCAGAAGGAGTTGTAGAGCTTTCGACTTAGAAGTTGTATTGTTTTGCCTTAAACTCTTAAGCTCTGGAAGAAGTATCCAAAATGGGAGAGTGCAATGCCTCATTTTAAACTTAACATGGGTCTCCTCGTTGGCACGATGTCTTGCCATCATTATCCCCATTGGATTTAGTATGAGCTAGACTGCAACCTTCATTGATGGAGCAAGGGAAGGAGATTGTGCAGTCTTTTACCATCATTGAAGAATGATTCTTGTACTCTTCACTATGGGGGGAGAGGAACTCGAGTTTCCAGCTCATATGTGTTGAAGCAGAATGAGTGTTGGAAGTGTTAAGGATAAGGACGATAGGTTCCATTGTGGAAGGGACTATAAAGACTTTGATTAGTGACAATGGTGGTGGGGAATTAAAATCATGAGATTGAAAGGAGATCACGGAACAAGCAAGAAAATATTGGAGCTATCAAAGGTGATAGGTTGAGGTTGTGGCATGCACAGGAGATTTGATATCAAAAATGGATCTTAGTGCCTTGACATTTGTTGCTGTAATGATGAATCCCATGTCTCCATCTTCTACCATTTTTCTGCTTTTGTTTTCCATTTGGATATTTCTGTCGACGCCATTTGTCATATTCCAATTTGGGTCCTTTCTTGAATTCTTAGAGATGTTAACCATTAACGTTGGGTTGGTTGTGATGGCAGGAATCACCATGTTTTGCTTCCCTATCATGCATGCCTTTGTATGTCTTTGTAGTGATTTGTTGATTCTAGGTGCCTTGGTCCTGAGTGTTGGTAGAGGTTCCAACTTTCATTGAAGTGTCATAAGCTTCATTGTTATACCCAACTCCGGAGTGGATGTCCGATAGAGCAATCTTTGGAAAATATTGATTAATATTTTGGTCTCTTAGCATAGTCCAGGAAGAGTCCAAGTCTCTTTATTTTATTCCTATTTCCTACTCCCACATTATCCAAATTATCTTCCAATTTGTTGGTATACTGACATATGGGAATAGGGATGATGACCATGGGATGCTTGATCGATTGTTCCAGGCGTTTAAGATTGGATACCAACCTCCAGCTCCTTGTCAATTTTGAGGTAGGGGATCCATTTTGAAGCTTTGTCAGCATCCGGATGATGATTCACGAATCTCCTTCCACCAATAGTTTGTTGAAATTGTGAGTAATGGATATAGTAATGCATTGAACTATACCTTGTAATTCTGCTAAATTATTATTGTCTTCTCCTATTGAGTTGTAAAATGCTCTCATAATACCACCATGTTCATCTTTGAAAGCTCCTCCTATTCCAGCTGGACCTGGATTTCCTTTCAATGCTCCATCGAAATTGAGTTTTATGAAGTCTATTGGAGGGGGCGACTAGTGGGTAGGACTAGAGAAAGTGGGTCCGCTAATTGTTGAATGAATGAAGTTGGGTGAAATTCTCCACTCTTTCAGTATAAGGATTTCATAGCCTTGTCCTTCTAGATCGTTTGTAGACCATCCTTGAAGTTGGATTGACTCTATGATATTGCTATGAATGGTGCTCCATAGGGTTTCGGCCGGCTGTAAAAGAGATTTGAATATTATTTTATTGCATTCCTTCCTTGTGTTCCATAAGATGAAGCCTTACAATAGTTTCCAAATCTTGTTTAGCATTGGATTTTGAAAAGGGTAGACTCTCCATCAGTAGATAGTTTGAGGGATACTTCTTTGGTCTTTATCAGTTTGTCTGAAAGGAGTAGCTCCTTTATCCCATATATGGTTTGAATAGGGACATTGGTTGAAGAGATGTTCTTGAGTATCTTCTACTCATCTACACATAGGACATTGAGAGGGTCCCATAAAGCCTCTTCTTAGGAGTCTATCCCATGTCAATGTTTTCCTTTGTACTAGAAGCCATAGAAAGGTAGCTATCTTTGGACAAAGTTTCCCCTTCCATATTTTGTTCCATTGATATTCTTGATTATCCTGTTGGTCGCCAATGACAATGGAATATGCTTCTTTTATAAAAAAAGTTCTTGGGGTTCTATGTCCCCATCTTAATTTGTCTTCACTTATTGAGAAGGGTATCATATTTTTTCTAAGTTCATTCAAGAAAGAATCCAAATGAGGGGAGTTAGTATAGTTCTTCATATTGATCTTGTCTAACCAAAGCTTCCATTTCCTAGGTTGAGTTTTAGTCTTCTAGTACTGATATGCCCAGAATTTGTTCAGATGGAGCATGTCCTGCTCAAGGTTTCTCCAATCTGGGTTGCATTTTAATTTGGGAAGCTAATTCCAGGCATCCTCCCATAGTTGAGTAGATATTCCATTACGAATCTCCTAGAAGCAATGATTATGAATTAGGTCTACGTTTTTCCAAGTTGTGTTCCATCTCATGGATCCCTATCTATCTCCTATGATGCGGATTAGATGGTAAGAATCTATTTATGGAGTGTACTTTCTCTTCCAAATCTTACAGCATAAGGTGTTTGGATGTTGTATACATATCCATAATATTTTATCTCCCAAGGCTTTGTTTGATAATTATGGATCTCTCAACCCTAATCCCCCATCATACTTGGGTTTGCACGTCTTGTCCCAGGCCACCAGAGCCCACTTTTTCTTATTGATTGTGCTTCCCCATAAGAAGGAATGTTGAAGGGAACATATAGAATTGAGAATTATTTTTGGAGCGGCTAGGATAGAGAAGAGATAAGTGGGAAGAGCTTGGAGGACTGCTTTGATTAGGGTTAGTCTTCTGACTAAGTTAAGGGATCTTAAAAAACAATTGGAGAGCTTCTTGTCCATCTTGGAGATTAGTTCTTCCCAAAAGGAATTGTTACAAGTGTTAGCCATGAGTGGGGCACCTAGAAATTTGGATGGAAGGGAGCTCCTTGTAAAACCTAGAAGTATATAAATATTAGTTTGGGCATCCAGAGGAACATTAAGAAAGAAGATCTCAGGTTTTTCCTGGTTTAGAGTGGTGCCCGAGGCCTCCATAAAGGTGTTCAAGGTATCCTGGAGAAAATAGAATTCCGAAATTGTAGGGATTCCCATTAGCAAATTGTCATCTACAAATTGTTGGTGGGAGGAAGTGAAATCATCTCCATGAAGTTTGAGGCCTTTTAAGTAATTGTTCTCTGTAGCAATTTTGATAGATCTACTGATTCCTTCTACCATTAGGATGAAAATGAAGGGAGATAGAGGATCTCCTTGGCGAATTCCTTGGGAGGAGTTGAATGTATGAATGGGGGAGCCATTGAGGAGAATGGAGAAGAAGGGAGTAGATATTAGGGAAAGGATCTAGGAGTTCCATTGATTAGAAAATCCAAAGGCAGTTAGCATGCTTTGAATGTAATTCCAATTCAATTTATAAAATTCCTTAGACATGTCGAGTTTAATGAGCATACCTAGGGTTCTTGTAGTTCTAAGGGAGTGGATGAGCTCATGCGCCATGATTATGCCATTAATGATTTTCCTTCCTTTTTGTTTTCCTCTTTGTGGGGATTTGAGAAATATTTTTATCTATTTGTCCTAATCCCCAGAGAGGAGTTGAGATTATCATTTTTTGCTTCATGTTTTAGTGGTTTCTATCTAGATCTATGGAGAGCATTGTGGAGTGTTTGCATTTGACTTTCATGTATCGATTGTATCCCTTTGTTGCCATAATTATCATTGATACTTTGTAGTTATAGGTCATTCAATTCAATCTCATCCCCTTCTTCTAATTCCATATGGTCTGATTCCTCCATGTCTTCATATTCTAAGTGAGTTGTAGAGCTTGGAAGAGGAGAGAGTATAGATTCTTGTCGCTGCTTGTTTTCTTGGATTTAAGTGTCAAGAGTACTAACCTAAGGGGGGGTCGATGATTGCTTGACCTATAGTAATAAGAAATGCATCCTTTTCTTTCACCATATCTTGAGAATTCGAAGTGTTGAAGTGGTTTGGGATTTGAAGGTATGACTCTTCATCTCGTGGGATGTTCCTTCTCCCATTCCTTTGTTTTGGTGGAGGTTGGACAAATCCTTCACTACCTGGTTTGATTCTGGATTGATATTGATTATTTGAGTTGTTGAGAGGGAATTCCCTGTAGAGATGGAAATTGCTGCATTGAAAAGAAACATGTCATAATCCAGGGGTTGGATCCAATCATTATCCTAATAATTGAGGCATATGGATTCTGAGACAGCTCCTGCAATATTTAGATAGACGCATATTCTTGCATAGGATGTATATATTTTTTATTTGGTAACATATGAGGATTTGATGAAGGCTCCTAGGGTATAACCAATTCTTTCCAAGGTTTCTTTACCCCAATATTTCTAAAGTAAAGAATAGAGATGGATCCAAACAAGGCGATTGAGAAGTCTCCTTTTTCAGGAATGAAGTTGTTGACCTATTAGTTTAAGTAGAGGTTGGTTGAGTTGAAGAAGTAGGGTCCATTTTCAAAGATTTTGTCCTTATATTCTAAGCTTGTAAAAATGGATTTAATGAAGCCTTTGGATCCTAATTTATCTATCCTTTCGGTTTCCACTTAGCTTGGATCCATCTGCTTAGATCTTTCTCAAAAGGATAGATGCTGATGAATTTTCCAATTACTGCATGCTCTTGCATATATTGAACGTACTCTCCTATTTTATGGGAGGTAATCTCATACCTGGGTGCATTTCTCTATATCAGTATGCAGCTTCCTTTATTCTTGAGTTTGGTGGGATTTGCTTGGATGCTATATTTCTATGGGTTTACAGATCCATGGGCTAGGGGATTCCCCACCCCTCCCATTCCTTAATCATTCTATTGTTCCACCGAGGAAGAAGGGTTGGTGGATACTGGTTTTCCGCTTCTGGAGTCTGATTGTAGGATTTGAGGCTGATTTTCTTTCCTTGTATTGGTTCTTGATAGGATTTCCTTGAAGGAATGGGCTTCCCCCCTTTTCACTCCCACCATCATTAGGGAACAAGCTCAAATAAGGTTGATGTTACAAAGAGTAGGTTTCTTGGAGCTTCCAATTTTTCTCTCTTCTTCCCTTCTTAGTCATATTTGTAATTCAGTTACTAAACTTTTCATAGTATCTAGTACTTCTGAAGGGGTCTCCTGTCAGGAGAATGTTTAATGTTGGCATTATTTTTATTTTTAATATAAATTTAATTTTCGACAAAAATATAATTTAAAATGGGTTTTAAATAAGTAGAGATGTCAAAAGTAAGGATTAGGTATAGGTTAGTTTTTAAATGTAATAATTTGGTCAATTCTCACTAGTTCATTCAGTTAAGGTGTGGGTCTCATCAGCAAGGTGACCCAGGTTCAATTCCCATTAGGGGTGAGCTAGTTGGGAGGAGACACCCAAAATCTAACCAGTTGAGGGTTGGTGTGGCCCAAGTTGGGTGTGATCCCCGAGTGATTTTAACAACTTAGATCCCCCCGAGTCATGGTTTCTTAGACCAGAGGCCACTTCCGCAAGTCAGAAAAATTCTAGCAAACAAAAAATATATAATAATTTGAATATTTCATCAATTCATATTTAATATAACATTATAAATCATAAATAAATAATTTATTTTTTTAATTATTTTTCAAATTATCCAAAAAAAAATGTGCTTAAAAAATAATTTTATAAAATTAATACAAAAATAACTTAAAAACAATTCAATTGAAATGAAATGAATATTGAGAAATTTTGATGGAACCCTTATTTATATATATATATATATATATATATATATATATGAGATATTTTTATCCAATATCATACCATGCTATATTATAATTATGATATACATGTAAACTATATATATGTTGTCTATAGCTAGATGAAAGTCTTAGTTTTTTGGAATTTTCTTTATCATGCAGGCGATCTCACCATAACATATGCACAAAGAGAAGTGATGAAATAATATATATATATTCCATATGATTGGCTACTCATTAGGGAGGGCTGTGATGAATAAGGAAGGTCCTTTGCAAATTATTATTATTATGATTCTATATGATAATATAATATGGAGTCCATATGATTGGTCGCTATGATAAAGAGGACTATGAAGATCAATAAGGGGTGTCTTGAGGTAGAATATGTATAGAAGGGGATTTCCTAACCCAACTTTGGGAGTGGCTAATAAAATAAAACGACAATGGGATTCATTGAGTGTTGGAAGAGAAAAATGGATGAGTATGTGTCATTAGTATTCATGACATATGTCTAATATGGATAAGTATTCATGCAATATGTATAATATGGATAAGGATGCAATAATGTGGAATGGGTTATGAAGATAGTTAAGGACTTATAGGCAATGCTTCACTCTTGTCACCTAGATGCCTCCAACTGAAGTAAATTGCTTCTATGTAATGGGTTGTAATGAATATCTTATGGTGCATATAAGTGTTTTATCTCTTTTATATTTTTATTATATAATTGTTATATAATTATTTGAATATTGTTTAAATGCATACTTTGAGATGGAGACATTCTTTTAAGATGTCATCGAATTTGTGTATTTCCATTCATGGAATGGTGTGCAAGGATTAGGGATGGTAATGAATGTTGCATATGGATAGTGAAATTGTTATATAATTATTTGAATATTGGTTAAATGCATACTTTGGGATGGAGACATTCTTTTAAGATGTCATCGAATTTGTGTATTTCCATTCATGGAATGGTGTGCAAGGATTAGGGATGGTAATGAATGTTGCATATGGATAGTGAAATTGTTTGTGGGTGGTTGTGGATTTATTAATAATTATGTTTTTTATTTGAATGTTATAAGTATGAATGAGATGGATAAATAGATAAATGAATTATATTTTGTTATGTGTATCATTTAATAGTTTTGCATTGAAAATATATTGTGAATTTTGGAAAGCTCCCATTGGGATTAGACTTGATTATAAGATTAGTTAGTGGAAGTGGTATTGTTCAAGTTCAATACCATGTTGGCTAAGGGAAGTTAGTTGAGTATATTATAGCCTGATATCAGAGGTTAGATTCAATAATAAGTCCTTTTATGAAAAATGGAATAGATATTAGCTTGCAATGGAATTCATGGCAGTCACTGTGAATGGACAGATGACATTTTGGTTTTGTTGATATTGGAAGATTAAATATTCAAACAAAATCCTGATGAAAGTTTATTGGATTTAGGTAGGTAAAATTAATCTTGTAGCTTATGAGGAGATCATGAATTCCAACCCAATAGTTTGATTGAATGGAATCTCTACATATGGGATTGTCATCTAGACTACCACTTGTCCTTAATTGATGTAGAACTTCATCATAGTTATTGTAAAGGATTATAATGAAAATATGCCAAGGGGATCTTCAAGGTGACATGGCTAAGTTCCAATCTAGTCATGCATTAGGGAAAATGATAAGGTTAAGAAAGTTATCCATGAAAAGAATTAATCAAAGATAAATCCAACCATCATGCCATCAACCTAACATTAAATATTCTAAGTGGGATAATTTGAATCAATTTGACTTGATTTAAGGACATGTGCCATTGTCAAAGACTTATAGTAATATCATTATTTCATACTTGAAAATTTCATGAATCAAACCACCAATCCATCAAATTAAGTACCATGAATTGGCCTAACATTGAATTAATAGGAGAGATAGAGTCAAGTATCAAGGCATTATGGTTATCCATGAGTTTTTTCATACTATTGGTACTATTAGACCTCCAATACATTCAGAAGGCTAGTGATAGAACAATCAATGCTTACTTCACTAAGTTAAGCAAGCAATAAAGTAACTAGGGTTTTAGTAAAGATGGGTAGAGAGGAACCTATAAATTTCACTCCTTGATGCTATTTCTAACCTTGAGTGGATGAGCTACAAGGAGTACTAGCTCCAAAATATTACACACAAGAGAAGCAAAAACAACATCCTACTATACAAATAACAAAACCATATGTCTAACTCATAAAACTAAGTGATAAACCTTCTATATATATACTTGATTTGTACAATGAATAAATGGAAGCATTCAATAAACAACATTCAAATAAATAACAAGAAAACATGAGGGGGGTAATAAATGAGTCTTTTATAGGTAGAAAAGATTGTATCATACATCGATTTTTTGAGTGGTGAGACACTTCCAATCCTTTCTCATTAGGTTCATTCCTGCTCAAGAGTCTCTCTAGTCCAATGGTCTCTAATGTCTTAAACAAACAATCGTCCTATTAAACTTCCATAAGCAAATTGGGAAAGTGCATACAAAGGTGCAAATTGGGCATTCCTTTGTACGAAAAGAAAAAAAGATCACTTGTCATAACCTCAATGTCTAATACATTTTTTTTCCTAGGACAATGAAACCCAAATCAAACCTTGAAGTACTTCCCCTCATTTTGAGGTGGCACCTGGAGTAAATCCATCATCTTAGGGGCACAAGGCCAATTCAACAAGAACACAAAGCCAATACAACAATATTCTCATTATGAGCTCAACATGTCATGAGAATAGAACCTATGTGGAGAAAATAACCACTCCATCCCACAATCCATCAGGAAACACCCACTTGACTCACATACATACATACATACATACATACATATATATATATATATATATATATATATATATATATGATTGATATTGCAAGTTTGAAGCATGAGGAATCGCTCCAAGAAGCTGAAGCATTTGGTTGCACACAGTTCAAAGTCCCATCACACTCATGATGGGTTTGTACTTGCAGAAGTCATTCTGGAGATCTCCCCACCTACCTCACCTGTGTGAGAGATCAATATACATGGCTTTTGTACCAACATTCCACCAGGTCCATCTAAGTTCTATCATACCTCTTCCTTGCTCTCTTTGCCCAATCTTCCTTTGACCTTTTTTCCAGACTCCCTCGCTCACAGTGATCAACCCTCCTCCCTTGTCCCTTCTTCCTTTCCATATGCTACTCTACCTTTCCCATACACTCCAATTGATCCTCCCTCTTTTCATCCCTCTTCCTCAGTCTTCCCCTCCAATGCAATTCTTGTCGGTCATAAGAAAATCAAAGGTCGTAAAATGAGGAACCAATGCATTTGGAAAATGGCAGATGATATGAATATCGTGGTCAATCCTTAGATTATTCAAGAAAATATTGTATGCTACATAAACTATGGCCTCATTGGAAGGTTTCATGCCCATTGCTACAACGAGGAAGATTTAAAAAAATGGTTTCATCATTCTTTGGCTCATTTTATTGGATACGATCCATTTTTCATGTTGGTGCAAGAGGGTATATCACCTTCATTTTTTAGAAACCAGAGGATTGTCAGACGATAATGGACGAAAATTGGTTCTGGGGTGATGTTGCTTTGACTATTTTCAGATGGCATGTCGGTTTTGATTCTATCAGGGAGCGTATTCATAAACTTGCTTTGTGGGTTAAGCTTCCCTTCTTTCCGACAAAGTATTGGGATGATCATAGTTTCAAATCTATAGGGGATCAACTGGGTACTTTTCTCAAAGTGGCTCTAGAGACTTATAAAAAAACTCTAACCTTATTTGCCTCGATATGTGTTGAAATGGGAATTTCTCAAGGACTGCCAGATGCTATCCTTCTTCAAGCAGGAGACCAATATTTTATGCAAATTTTGGATTATAAGAATGTCCCATTCCGGTGCACAAATTTCCATTCACATGGCCACCTTAATATTTATTTCATGTTACTTTGGTTTTAAGGTGACATTGTTGGTTCACATCTAGTTATGAGTCCCTCATATTTCGAGGTAGATTCTTTATCCTCGGCTAGAAAGAAACAAAAGAATTCAGAGGAGGTGGTTCTCTCAGAGACTGCTCAATAAGAACTTTTGAAAGCAAATAAAGAATATGCATAGGTCACTGCATCTCTCCATAGCAAAATTCAGGCTCTGGAATCGTTGGTTATTGGAATGCAGGGAAATACTTCAGATGATAAGGATCCTTCATTGTGGAAAGAATGAATTCCAGGTGCTTCAGGGAATAATTCCCCTCTTCGCACTCCCCCTAGTCATGTTATCGACCTTTCGATAATAGAGGAATGCTCTTCTCCCGCTCCTTTGGTGGGATCCCCACAAGATTCTCTCAAATCTCCTTCCTTGTCAAGGAGATATCTCACTAGATGACATACGGAGGTTCTTTAAGTTCAATCAAGTGGTCTGCACCAATATCAGCAGGTCAATCCTCTCTCGACAGGGGGGGGGGATTTTTTTTTTTAACATTGAAAAAAGTGAAGCAAAGATGGAAATCTCCACATGTCGTCAATCAACAATTCAAGGGGCCCTTAGCAGAGCATCCCTATCTAGGGTCAAACAATGAATTTTCTCTCTCAAAATGTAAGATGGATATGGATACCCTCAAAAAAAATATCCCTTCTATGTTTGATAAGCCGCATCGATCTTCAGTTCTATACATCCAATAAACCATGTGTTCTGCGTAAAATGTCTCTAAGACTCTCAAAGAGAGGTTACCAAAATGGTCCTTTATTATAGTGGATGCAATCAAGAACTAAGGTGGTATATCTTTGGGTTGGATGGACTCACTGTCTTTGCAACTCTTGGTAAGTTTGTCTCACTACATCCCGGCTACAGGTTTTTCAAAATCCCTAAATATTTTAGTTAACTTTCTCAATCTTTATGCCCCCTCTCATGAGAGGAAATATTTTTGGGAAGGGTTATTTGTCAGTGATCTTTATCCCGCTCTAACCTTATTTTAGGAGGTGACCTAAATCTTACCCTCTATGGTAGTGAGCTCTGGGGTCCAGAAGCTAGAAAGGATCCATTGGCGTATTTTTTCATCGACCATTTTGATAATCTATTGTTAGTTGACATGGAACCTAAGTATGTAGGGCCAACTTAGTCAAACAATCGTAGTGGTGAAAATTTGATCTCAAAACACCTGGATCATTTTTTCTTAGTGAGAATATTATCATAGATGCTGTTTCCTAAGAATCCTCTATCATAAAGGTGGCTTATTCATACCATCTATCAATTTTACTCGAGTTGGCCTCAAACTCTAATAAGCCTCCCCCCCCTTCAAATTTAACCCTCCCTAGTTGTCTTGTGAAGAATTTAGAACTTTAATCATAGATAATTGGATGTCTTATGATCCGAGTTCTTCGGGGCATGCAATGGAAAGTTTTGAGAAAAATTTAAACAAAAGAAATCCATTGATCAAAGACTGGGTTCAAAGAACCTTTTCCAATTCCAGTAGGAACCTGGTCCTTATTGAGTCTCAAATTGCAGCAAAGTTGGAGCTATACAAATTGGGGAGCATTTCTCTGGAATATTAGGAGGACTTACATGGACTGGAAGGTGAAAAGGCTCGAATTTTGGCATGGCATGAAGCAAAGTGGAGAATGAAGAGTTGGGACATATGGATTTCGGCAGGTGACAACAATATGAATTTCTTCCACGAGCATACTAAGTGAATAAAGGCCATTACTACCATTTGGAATGTCCGTAATCAGGCAAGTGAAGATTGCAGGGATTTTAATTCTATTGTTGGGGCAGCTAAAATTCATTATCAAAATATTTTCTCGAAGCCAAAAAGGGACAATATAAGGGATATATTTTCCTCTGGCTCTTTTTTTAATCATTGGGTTGATGAAGAAAACAATGTATCTCTTACCAGGTAGGTCTCTGTTATCGGACAATCTACCAAAGATAGATCTAAGCCGTGATCTCCCTAGCTCAACGTGATACTAGAACAAATAAAAAAGAATATAGATCTACTTTCCTAAATCAGTAGAAGTGCAAACTAGTAGATAGATAGCTTACCTCATATTTGCAGATCCCTTTGCTCTTTGTTGATCCAATGCTCCAGCGTCATCAGATCTCAAGCTGCAAGACCCTATTGAACATATAGATACTAGCAAATAGTGAAAGCATACATTTCACATGATTGATCTAAGTTAACAGTTAAGGAAGAAAAATCTAAACATCATCAATGAGACAACAGTTTATGGAAAGAGATTATATTAACTGTATAAAAGTGGGAATTACATAGAAAGGATGAAGCTACAACCAAAGCCTCAACTTTGCATCCTCCATCCAACATGTCCAAGCCAAGCCTCCAAGGTGGTACAAGCTTCCCAATCACAAATATGGATTCTATCAGCATAAGGATACCATAGACCTCCCCCCCCTACCATGGAGAGAGTGGGTGTTTATATAGGGCCAAAGAGATAGGGTAGGTTGAGGATTAGGGGGAGATGGTTAAGGGATCCTCCCATCAGGTTAGGAACCGAAATGCCACCTCACCTAGAGCCTAGGGATAGGCCTCCACCTCAACAAACTTCTATAAAGACCTTGAAACTCCCCAAAATATCCTTTAACCAACCTCGTCGCATCAGGGTAGAGGACACAGAGTGACAGAGGGGGTCATTGCACTTTGTTTGAGGACAACTTGCGACAGTGTCTCACCCTATCTGACCAAGAATTGCGACGTCCCACCCTAAATGAAGGAGAAGTGCGACAACCTACTCAAAGAGCTCAAGTAGGCAGGGAAATCTCTCAATTGGATGTATTTTAGCCTAGAATGAGGTTAGGGGTGAGAGCAAAGAGTTTACACAATGGTCAAGATGACGACATTATCACAATGGTCATGATGACGACACTTGGTCATGATGACGATACTTGCAACGGTCATGGTGACGACACTAGGTCATGATGATGACACTTGCAACGCTTGCGACACTTGCACAAGGGTGACGACATTTTGGTGTAACAGAATGCCCCCAAAAGAATGAAGTTGACAGAATGAGAAAGGTGAAATGCTTTGTAATAAGAAAAATGGCAAGGACTTGCTGGTTGGAAGGAGTTGCTGCATAAATGACTTGAGATCCACAAGTCTCATACAACACAAAACAGGGTTGCCGACCAATACACTGCAGATCCATGATAGTAAAGACCGACTGAACACAATCATGGCTACTAGACACAATCGTATATCCATGATGAGATGATAACACAACCATGACCAATACAAAAGTGGATCCGTGTAACTATGAACTGACAACACAGTCACGACCAATACAAAGTGGATCTATGCATCTCAAACAATCTCCATCGCAACCCGAGTAGCAAATAACTTCCCCAGGGTCTTCAAGATGAACCCACAACGATATGAATCTATCCATGTGATTACAATGTTTTGGAGTCGAACATGGTAGAAACCACTTAATTACCGGTCACTAATGTATATCATTAACAAGTGTGAGGGGAATCACCATTAATGTCAATGATCCCCAAGGTATCATAGTACATACCATCAAGCGTGAATCAATGAGTTGAAGTCGAATGCCTAATGGAATCTCTCAATCAAGAGTCAATGAGGTAAACTCATGTAGAAAGCGAGGTAACCTGCCATTGAGGCATGCAGGCCCAAGGTACTTGGTTGGTTTCTAAATTCAATCCTCGGATGATGATTTGAAGTCGACGAGGATGAACCCGTCGAAGGAGGGCCGTGATGAATCCCCCATCATCGACATGAAACTTGATAACAGATGTTTGGTGTAGATCGGATGGTAGAGTAATGTGCAAGACTGACTCAAGGTAGACCAACATGATCAAAGGTATACTGACTACAGATGATGAGTAATGAAACATCTCTTGAACATGGGCTTGACATGACTTGGCAGTATTGACATGCGAGAATGATACTAAATCCCAATGCGACTGATGGTGGAATCATTCTTTGGGTGACCCAAAGGAGTGATAAGACTCACGGAATTGATAGGACTCGAAGACAAATGGATTACCCAAGTACTGAATGCAAATGCGAACGAGTGCCATGTTCAAGAGTGACTATGTACTGCCGTAATTAATATGTAACACAAAATATTTCATTTTTCCCCATCATGATTGATGAGTGCCTCATGTGTTTTTGACGAGCTTGATGAGGGTAACCAGATGCTCGGTATAGATAATCTCATAGACGAGTCCAATCCCAAATGTTTTACGAACCTGGGAAAGGAGGGGTTCATCCCATAATGGGCCCTTCAATGTTTAAAATTTAACGAGTCCAAAGAAGGAAAACTCGACGTTATTTCATGTTTAGGGAGTCTGAAAAGAACTAAAGGAGACTCCAACGATCCTTTTTCGTAAAGTTAGCCTCATTGCCCGAAAAAGGGTAAAACAACACGGGAGAGGACTCTTCCAGCCTTGGTTGGTTGGAGTATTCCTTTTTCGTAAATAGTGCTTCTTGGTCCGAAAAAGGGGTAAACTATCACCAGAAAGACGATCATTCAAATGATTTGACAAGCGTGAAAGCATCAAGTTCGCTTGGAAATCGTTTCCTATTTAGGGAGTCTTAAAAGATCTTAAAAATGACTCCACGAACAACTTTGTCATGGTTGATGACCGAGTACGACAAAGGAAAAGTAAACTCGGCACAGTTCCTTTTCCGTAAATAGTCTAGTGAAGCCGGATAAAGTGATAAACCTATACTCATTAGACACACCTTTTTACTCAAATTTTTAACGAGCACAACAATGGTATCAAAAGCACTCGGAATATTTTTCATATTTGAACCAGAGCATGAAAAAGTAAAAAGTAAGCTCAAACCACTTTTTATGTTTCAACCAAAGCACGAAAAGAGTGAAAAGTAAGCTCAAATGCCATCTTACTGTTTTTAACGAGCTCGAAGATAGGTTGGAAGAAAGCTCATGATGTTTGCTTCATTTTTTAACGAGCTTGTAACATAAAATCAACTATGATTGGGATAATTTTCATGGTTTAATGAGCTTGAAACCTAAAAAAGGAAAGTATGCTCGAAAATGTTCCCAATGGTGAACTTCTTCCTGTCATGAAATCCAAAGGTTGGTACATGCCCCCAGCATGATTGCTAGAAGTAAGTGGCTTAGCTCCAACGTGGTGTGGAGAGGCGATCGAGTTGACTTCAACGTAACTTCCATAGGTTGAAGACATGCCCCCAAGCTTCATTTCATTCACCTAAGGCATAGGCGGGTGAAAAGAAGGTTCAGGTACTAAGTCTACGAGGAGACTCGACTCAAAGGTAAAGGATATGTTTCAATTTCTAACGAGCTTGACACAGGAATAGAACTCTACTCAAAAGGACCTGTTTCATTTTTTAAAGAGCTTGACACAGAAAGGGAACTATGCTCATGAAGCTGGTCTCATTTTTATGCAAGCTTGAAAGCAAAGGTAAACTATGCTTAGGGGGTCTATTCCATTTTTTAACAAGCCTAGAATCAAATACTAATATGTGCTCAAACTACTGGTTTCATTGTTTAACGAGCTCGAAGCCAAAGGTAAACTTTTCTCAGGGTTAAGGCCCATTGACGGGTTCCTTCCCAACATGATGCCCAGAGGTTGGTAAATGCCCCCAGCATGATTACTAGTGGCTCAACATGGTGGTGTTCCCTCAACATGATTACTGATGGTACGACTATGTGGCATGCCCCCGAAGCTTCATTTCGTCTGAAAATGCTACTTGCTAACCCAACTACCAACCTGGCTACTAATATGAAAACGTTCACCAAGGGGGGGGGGAATGAGAATCAGATGAAAAGAAGGTTCAAGTTCTAACTCTAGTGAGAGACTCGAACCGATGGGAGGGAGATCTATTTCATTTTTTACACAAGCTTGAAATAGACAATAACTATGCTTGAGGGGATGGTTTCATTTTTATGTAAGCTTGAAACCAAAGGTAAACTTTGCTTAATGGGGTCTATCTCATTTTTTAACGAGCTTGAAACAGAATAAAATTATGCTCCAATGGATCGTTTCATTTTTATGCTAGCTTGAAACCAAAAGGAAACTATGCTAGAGTGTTCGGTCTCATTTTTTAACGAGCTTGAAACATAACATAAAACCGTGCTCGTACTCCCCATTCTCAAGGGGAAGAAACCACTAAAACATGAGGAACATTCAAGGAAGTCTAATGACTGGCATTCATGCGATGACTGGGTGTCACAAAGGAAATTTGATCAGCGGTCACAATCCTCCCATCGTAGGGAAAATACATCACTCGAAAGAGTGTGGACACAACGGCTTTCATAGCATAGACATAATCACGTCCAAGGAGCAGATTGAAATCTAAAGGACCTTGGACAACCATGGCATCAACATAAATAGTTTTACCTCTCATTGTGATAGGTAACTACGGAAGAATCCCTAAAGGTCTGGTAGGCCTTCTATTAAAAGCCAAAATCTGGTCAGTTACTGGCACAAGCTAAGGGGAACCTATAGCTTGCCAAGCAGTTGAGGATAAAATACTAACAGAAGCTCCCTCATCAACTATCGTGCGAAAGATTTATTTATCAGAAACTCCTACAAATATTTGAAAAGGAATACTCGAAGGAAGACGATATTCTGTTAGACCATTCCAATCAAAGGAAATGACGTCAGTACTTGGGGGGGGGTCCTGCAGGAATGGACAGGGTATCCTCTTGCCTAGGACATTCTGAACTGACTAGGAAAACATCATCTATTTCCAATTCACTCTCATCGGGGAGAGTAGGATGGGATGAATACTGTGTCAAGGTGACAGTTGTAGTCTGAACGTTCTCTGATAGAAGAGCAGGATCGAGTGGAGATGACAGCGACTCGATCACTTCACTCTCAGAAGGAAGAGTGGGATCGGTTACAGATGAAATTGAATTGATCACTTGGTCAACCAGTGGGGGGTCGAGGGACAACTTACTATTACTTGTTGGAAGCACCTGTTGAGAACTAGTAATATCTTCCAACCACCGCGAAGCTTCATCCATGCTTGGAAAAAGGTAAGTATGATGCATGCCCTTGCATAACCAGCAAGGGTCTGCAGCTCTACTCTTTCGACCCTTCACCAATGGGTCACTGGTCGAGGGAGTATCATCAACATGATGGTTAGAGGTTGACGATACAAGCGTTTTGGGGTTTTTAGACCACACTTTTGACACACGGGAAAGACCAGGACAATCCTTGAGAAGGTGATCACCCTTGCAAATTTTGCAAGGGAACTTGGGCTTATGAGGTGTTCTCATAGAATGAGTGCCATCAGAGGCAGATGGTTAACGCTTGGTCTCTTTCTTATCCTTCTTCTTCTTAATATTCCTTTTCTTCTTCTTCTTCTCACCTGCCTTCTTACTAACATCAGAGTTTTCAGTAGGAAAAGAAGAAGAGACGGAAGCCGATTCAACTTTCGACGTAGAAGGAGAAGGGTCACCATGAGATTGATGCTCATGTGGTGAAGGACCTAGGTTCGACACAATTGGTGTACTTGGTGTAACCGGATTGGAGAATAACCATACTGGTAATCCTATCGTCAATCCAGGAAGACTCAACGTAGCCATAAAGGGAGGACCAACAGTTCCACAAGGAGGAATAACAAATGTCATACCTTGGAAAGGGGCCTCTTGGTTGGTAGTCCCGGAAGAGTCTTCCATATCTAAACTTTCTAAGAGTCTCTAAAGTACCACACAAATGAAACACTACTCAAGTCTAAAAGCAATAAGCAAACTATGTGAATAGGAGTGGATTCAAAGTCTGGAACCTCAGAGGATTGTCAAAACATCACAAATCGCTATATACCGTAGGGTTCAATAGAAAAACGTGACAAGGAGGATTGGGACCGTACCCTTGCCTAAATAGCCGATTACCTGGACAATACGTGCGTAGTAATCTCCCCGGGTGCTATTCTCAGTGTATTACAATGTTAAGATGACCAAATGGTTAACTCAGTTTGTTTCAGGAATCCTAATGGCATCTCCCGATACACACAAGGTACGTGGGAACTCAAATCCGTAGTGGTGCTGTCTAATGCACAACCGTTCGGCAAGAGACCTTCCAATATACTACTGAGTACGTGAAACACCTTTCTATATACGCCAAGTATGTGTGGTACTTGGTGGGTACGCGAAAGAGCTTGATATACCGATAAGTACGTGGAAGACTACAATACCCCCGGCATATAGGGCTGGAAAATAACGACAGCTGCCACGCTTAACGATGCCGGAACACATCTCTAACTTACACATAGTTACTAAATGATTTTAACCTAAGCTAGCGTTAATTTTATCTTGTGCGGTTAGGTGGATGCATGAGGTGAGTACATAAATGTAAACACAATCCTACACTACATGATAATGCACATTTTCCTTTCCTTTTAAATGAAAACTACTTAAGGAAAGGAGAGGATTTTCTTTCTTTCAAACCAAAAGTACCTAAGTAGTAGCGAAAAGAAGAATTCCTTCCTAGAGTGCAATAATTCTAACTTTCTGCAATAATCAGCTAAAAAGCGCAAAGAAAATGAAAGATGCAACTAATCTTAACAATATATAAGACAAAATAATGAAGCACTTTCAATTTTCAAATGCATGTACCAAAAATGGAATTTGATAGCTAAATGCTTTTCATATCTATATACAGAAAGTTAGAGAATATCTACAACACTCTAATCATTCAGAAATTCCCAAAGAAAAATGGCAAGCACCCAAACAACTCAAAGGACTCAAGAAAGGCTCAAAATATACCAAATGCAATAATTATAACTCATTTCCTATCTTTTTACACTTCAAAAAAGACACATCTAAGCTATGGAAAGAAGGATTCCACAAACGTTTCCAATCAAATGCAAGACAAAGAAAAGCACTTTATAAACATGTCTAACTCAAATGTACACAAAACTGAAACAAGCCTTTTTGTCCTTCTATGAGTGTAAGACCAAAAATTCCAAATGATCAAATTAAAGCAAGAAGAATACTTATGTTTTCCAATTTCATGAATATAGAAAAAGAGTGACAAAATCAAGCTTTTCTTTGAACTAAAGTGGAGACAAAGAATCAATCTTTTCCAATAATCATTAGATAGTTTAGCATGTAAAGGAAACAAGATGCATAACCCAAGAAAAAGAGGCTAAAAAAGACATGGATATCCCACACTCTTCAAGTCTTTAAAACAAGCCAATCACACCAAACCAAAAATGATCTCAAAACCTTGAGATGGGTCAAAATGACTAAAGGATGCATGATTCATGGCCCCCCCGGCTATGAGGGGGAATTGTTTTTTCAAAAAAAGAACCCATTTTGCTTAAAAATGCAAGCAAAACACTAGTTTTGACTCAAAAGGCCAAACATGAATCCAAATCTCAAAAGACCCAAAAAGCACTACAAACAAGCCAAACAAAACATTGTTGGAGAAAAGGGTCTCTGCTTGGAAGGTACAGTGCAGAGGAGTCTGCACACAAACCAAAACTCAAATCAGAAATGGGGAAGGGGTGCCTGTATAGCAAAAATGACAGATCGTCGCACTCTGTGCTTGTACACAGTGCGATGTCACAGTTCAGCAATGCGAGGTGTGCGACGATGTTGCAGTATACCAATGGAAGGGTTGCAATGACTAACTAATAGGCAAAGAACAGAGATAAAAAAAGACACAGTGTCGCTCTGAGTACATTGACCAGGTGTGACAAGCGAGATCCAAGTTAAAAAATGAGTCAAATCTCCAAGTAATGAGCAATGAACTTGTTTGAAAATAAGAAGTACAAACTCAGAGGAAGGTAATCAGACTCTTCAAACTGAAGATATGATGGTGAAACTAGCTTATGAGGCAAATGACAAATGAAAAAGACTTGGCAAGAAATCAACTGAAAAAAACATTCAAATTGACACTACAAAGCAATGTTCTTCCCCAGCGGAGTCGCCAAATTTGTTATTGGACAATCTACCAAAGACAGATCTAAGGCATGATATCCCTAGCTCAATGTGATACTAGAACAAATAAAATATAATATAGATCTACTTTCCTAGATCAATAGAAGTGCAAACTAGTAGATAGATAGCTTACCTCAAATTTGCAGATCCCTTTGCTCTTTATTGATCCAATGCTCTAGCATCGTCAAATCTCAAGCTGCAAGAACCTGTTGAACATATAGTTACTAGCAAACAGTGAAAGCATACATTTCATATGATTGATCTAAGTTAACAGTTAAGGAAGAAAACTCTAAAAATCATCAATGAGACAATAGTTTATGGAAAGAGATTATATTAACTGTATAAAAGTGGGAATTACATAGAAAGGATGAAGCTACAACCAAAGCCTCAACGTCGCATCCTCCATCCAACATGTCCAAGCCAAGCCTACAAGGTGGTATAAGCTTCCCAATCACCAATATGGATTCTATCAGCATAAGGATACCATAGACCTTCCCCCCCTCCCATGGAGAGAGTGGGTGTTTATATAGGGCTAAGGAGATAGGGTAGGTTGAGGATTAGGGGGAGATGGTTAAGGGATCCTCCCATTAGGTTAGGAACTGAAATGGCACCTCACCTAGAGCCTAGGGATAGGCCTCCACCTCAACAAAATTCTAGAAAGACCTAGAGACTCCCCAAAATAGCCTTTAACCAACTTTGTCGGATCTTGGTAGAGGACACAGAGCGACAGAGGGGGTCATCGCACTTTGTCTGAGAATAACTTGCGATAGTGTCTCACCCTGGCTGACCAAGAACTATGACATCACACCCTAAATGAAGGAGAAGTGCAATAGCCTACTCAAAGAGGTCAAGTAGGCAGGGAAATCTCTCAATTGGATGTATTTTATCCCAGAATGAGGTTAGGGGTGAGAGCAAAGAGTTTACACAATGGTCAAGATGACGACATTATCACAACGGTCATGATGACGATACTTGCAACAGTCATGGTGACGACACTAGGTCATGATGACGACACTTGCAACACTTGTGACGCTTGTGACACTTGCACAAGGGTGACGACATTTTAGTGTAACAGAATGCCCCCCAAAGCATGAAGCTGACAGAATGAGACAGGTGAAATGATTTGTAATAAGAAAAATGGCAAGGACTTGCTGGTTGGAAGGAGTACTTGCTGCAGAAATGACCTGAGATCCACAAGTCTCATACAACACAAAACATGGCTACCGACCAATACACTGCAGATCCATGATAGTAAAGACCGACTGAACACAATCATGGCTACTAGACACAATCGTAGATCCATGATGAGATGATAACACAGCCATGGCCAATACAAAAGTGGAACCGTGTAACTCTGAACTGACAACACAGCCACAACCAATACAAAGTGGATCTGTATGTCTCAAACAATCTCCATCGCAACCCAGGTAGCAAATAACTTCCCCAGGGTCTTCAAGATGAACACGCAATGATACGAACCTATCCATGTGATTACAATGTTTTGGAGTCGAACATGGTAGAAACCACATGATTACCGGTCATTAATGTATACCGTTAACAAGTGCGAGGGGAATCACCATTAATGTCAATGATCCCCAAGGCATCACAGTACATACCATCAAGCGTGAATCAATGAGATGAAGTCGAACACCTAATGGAATCTCTCAATCAAGAGTCAATGAGGTAAACTCATGTTAAAAGCAAGGTAACCTGCCATTGAGGCATGCAAGCCCAAGGTACTTGGTTGGTTTCTAAATTCAATCCTCGGATGATGATTTGAAGTTGATGAGGATGAACCCATCGAAAGAGGGTCATGACAAATCCCCCATCATCGACATGAAACTTGATAATAGATGTTTGGTGTAGATTGGATGGTAGAGTAATGTGCAAGACTAACTCAAGGTAGAACCCCATGATTGAAGGTATACTGATTGCAGATAATGAGTAATGAAACATCTCTTGAACATGGGCATGGCATGACTTGGCAGTATTGACATGCGAGAATGATAATAAATCCCAATGTGACTAATGGTGGAAGCATTCTTTGGACGATCGAAAGGAGTGATAAGACTCACCGAATTGATAAGACTCAGAGACAAATGGATTACCCAAGTACTGAATGCAAATGCAAACGAGTTCCATGTTTAAGAGTGACTATGTACTGCCGTAATTAAGATGTAACACAAACTCTTCCCTTTTTCCCCATCATGATTGATGAGTGCCTCATGTGTTTTTGACAAGCTTGATGAGGGTAACCAGATGCTCGGTATAGCTCATCTCATAGATGAGTCCAATCTCAAATGTTTTACGAACTTGGGAAATGAGGGGTTCATCACATAATGGGCCCTTCAATATTTAAAATTTAATGAGTCCAAAGAAGGAAAACTCGACATTATTTCATGTTTAGGGAGTCTGAAAAGAACTAAAGGAGACTCCAACGGTCCTTTTTCGTAAAGTTAGCCTCATCACCCGAAAAAGGGTAAAACAATGCGGGAGAGGACTCTTCCAGCCATGGTTGGTTGGAGTATTCATTTTTCGTCAATAGTGCTTCTTGGTCAGAAAAAGGGGTAAACTATCACCAAAAAGATGATCATTCAAATGCTTTTACAAGCATGAAAGCATTAAGTTTGCTTCGCAATCGTTTCCTATTTAGGGAGTCTGAAAAGAGCTTAAAAAGGACTCCATGAACAAATTTGTCCTGGTCAATGACTGAGTACGACAAAGGAAAAGTAAACTCAGCGTAGTTCCTTTTCCGTAAATAGTCTAGCGAGGCCGGATAAAGTGATAAAATTATACTCGTTAGACACACCTTTTTACTCAAATTTTTAACGAGCACGACAATAGTATCAAAAGCACTCGAAATCTTTTTCATATTTGAACCAGAGCACGAAAGAGTAAAAAGTAAGATCAAACCACTTTTCATGTTTCAACCAGAGCACGAAAAGAGTGAAAAGTAAGCTCAAATTCCATCTTACTATTTTTAACGAGCTCGAAGATAGGTTGGAAGAATGTTCGTGATGTTTGTTTCATTTTTTAACAAGCTTGTAACATAAAATGAACTATGCTCGGGATAATTTTCATGGTTTAATGATCTCGAAACCTAAAAAAGGAAAGTATGCTCGAAAATGTTTACAATGGTGAACTTATTCCTGTCATGAAATCCAAAGGTTGGTACATGCCCCCAGCATGATTGCTAGAAGTAAGTAGCTTAGATCCAACATGGTGTGGAGAGGCGATTGAGTTGACTTCAACGTAACTTCCAAAGGTTGAAGACATGCCCCCAAGCTTCATTTCATTCACCTAAGGCATAGGAGGGTGAAAAGAAGGTTCAAGTACTAAGTCTATGAGGAGACTCGACTCAAAGGGAAATGATATGTTTCATTTTTTAACGAGCTTGACACAGGAATAGAACTCTGCTAAAAAAGACCTGTTTCAATTTTTAAAGAGCTTGACACAGAAAGGGAACTATGCTCATGAAGCTGGTCTCATTTTTATGCAAGCTTGAAACCAAAGGTAAACTATGCTTAGGGGGTCTTTTCCATTTTTTAACGAGCTTGGAATCAAAGACTACTCTGTGCTCAAACTACTGGTTTCATTTTTTAACGAGCTCGAAGACAAAGGTAAAATCTGCTCAGGGTTAAGGCCCATTGATGGGTTCCTTCCCAACATGATGCCCAGAGGTTGGTAAATTCCCCCAGCATGATTGCTAGCGCCTCAACATGGTGGTGTTCCCTCAACATGATTGCTGATGGTACGCCTATGTGGCATGCCCCCCAAGCTTCATTTCGTCTGAAAATGCTGCTTGTTAACCCAACTACCAACCTGGCTACTAATATGAAAACGTTCACCAAGGGGGGGAAACGAGAATCAGATGAAAAGAAGGTTCAAGTTTTTACTCTAGCAAGAGACTCGAATCGATGGGAGGGAGATCTATTTCATTTTTTACACAAGCTTGAAATAGACAATAACTATGCTTGAGGGGATGGTTTCATTTTTATGCAAGCTTGAAACCAAAGGTAAACTTTGCTTAGTGGGGTCTATCTCATTTTTTAACGAGCTTGAAATAGAATAAAACTATGCTCCAGTCGATGGTTTCATTTTTATGCAAGCTTGAAACCAAAAAGAAACTATGCTAGAGCGTTCAGTCTCATTTTTTAACGAGCTTGAAACATAACATAAACTGTGCTCGTACTCCCCATCCTTGGGGGGAAAAAACCACTAAAACATGAGGAACATTCAGGGAAGTCTGATGACTGGCATTCATGCTATGATTGGGTGTCACAAAGGAAAGTTGATCAATGGTCACAATCCTCCCATTGTAGGGAAACTACATCACTCGAAAGAGTGTGGACACGATGGCTTTCATAGCATAGACATAATCACGTCCAAGGAGTAGATTGAAATCTAAAGGACTTTGGACAACCATGACATCAACATAAACAGTCTTACCTCTCAATGTGACAGGTAATTGCGGGATAATCCCTAAAGGTCTGGTAGGCCTTCTATTAAAATCCAAAATCTGGTCAGTTACTGTACAAGCTGAGGGGAACCTATATCTTGCCAAGCAGTTGAGGATAAAATACTAACAAAAGATCCCTCATCAACTATCGTAGGAAATATTTCTTTATCGAAAACTCGTATAGATATTTAAAAAGGAATACTCATAGGAAGACGAGATTCTATTAGACCATTCCAATCAAAGGAAATGACCTCCGTACTTGGGGGGGGGGTCCTGTAGGAATGGATAGGGTCTCCCCTTTCCTAGGACATTCTGAACTGACTAGAAAAATATCAGCGGTTTCCAAGTCACTCTCATCGAGGAGAGTAGGATGGGATGAAGACTATGTCAAGGTGACAGTTGCAGTCTGAACGCTCTCTGATAAAAGAGCGAGATCGAGTGGAGATGACAGCGAATCGATCACTTCACTATCGGAAGGAAGAGTGGGATCAGTTACAGATGAAACTGAATTGATCACTTGGTAAACTGTGGGGGTCGAGGGACAACTTAATATCACTTGTTGGAAGCACCTGTTGAGAACTAGTAATATCTTCCAACCACCGCGAAGCTTCATCCATGCTTGGACAAAGGCAAGTACGATGCATGCCCTTGCATAGCCAGCAAGGGTTTGTAGCTCTACTCTTCCGACCCTTCACCAATGGGTCACTGGTCGAGGGAGTATCATCAACACGATGGTCAAAGGTTGACGATACAAGCGGTTTGGGGTTTTTAGACCACACTTTTGACACATGGGAAAGACCAGGACAATCCCTAAGAAGGTGATCACCCTTGCAAAGTTTTCAAGGGAACTTGGGCTTACGAGGTGTTCTCATAGAATGAGTGCCATCAGAGGCAGATGGTTGACGCTTGCTCTCTTTCTTATCCTTCTTCTTCTTAATCTTCCTTTTCTTCTTCTTCTTCTCACCCACCTTCTTACTAACATCAGAGTTTTCAGTAGGATAAGAAGAAGAGACGGAAGCTGATTCAACTTTCGACGTAGAAGGAGAAGGGTCACCATGAGATTGATGCTCGTGTGGTGGACCTAGGTTCGACACAGTTGGTGCACTTGGTGTAACCAGATTGGAGAATAACCATACTGGTAATCCTATCGTCAATCTAGGAAGACTCAACGTAGCCATAAATGGAGAACCAACAGTTCCACAAGGGGGAATAACAAATGTCATACCTTGGAAAGGGGCCTCTTGGTTGGTAGTCCCGGAAGAGTCTTCCATATCTAAACTTCCTAAGAGTCTCTAAAGTATCACACAAATCAAACACTACTCATGTCTAAAAGCAACAAGCAAATTGTGTGAATAGGATTGGATTCAAAGTTTGGAACCTCAGAGGATTGTCAAAACATTGCAAATCGCTATATACCACAGCGTCCAATAGTAAAAAGCAACAAGGAGGATTGGGACCATACCCTTTCCTGAATACCCGACTACTTGGACAATACGTGCGTAGTAATCTCCCCGAGTGCTATTCTCGGTGTATTACAATGTTAAGACGGCCAAATGGTTAACTCAGTTGGTTTCAGGAATCCTAATGGTGTCTCCCGATATACGCAAGGTACGTGGGAGCTCAAATCCGTAGTGGTGCTGTCTAATGCAAAACCATTCGGCAAGAGACCTTCCTATATACTACCGAGTACGTGAAACGCCTTTCGATATACGCCAAGTACATGTGGTACTTGGTGGGCACATGAAAGAGCTCGATATACCAATAAGTACATGGAAGAGTACAATACCCCCGGGATACAATGCTGGCAAATAACAACAGCTGCCACACTTAACGACGCCGGAACACGTCTCTAACTTACACACAGTTACTAAATGATTTTAACCTAAGCTAGCGTTAATTTTATCTTGGGCGGTTAGTTGGATGCATGAGGTGAGTACATACATGTAAACATAATGCAATCCTCAACTACATGATAATGCACATTTTCCTATCCTTTTCAATGAAAACTACTTAAGGCAAGGAGAGATTTTTCTTTCTTTCAAACCAAAAGTACTTAAGTAGTAGCGAAAAGAAGAATTCCTTCCTAGAGTGCAATAATTCTAACTTTCTGCAATAATCAGCTAAAAAGTGCAAAAAAAATGAAAGATGCAACTAATCTTAACAATATACAAGACAAAATAATGAAGCACTTTCAATTTTCAAATGCATGTACCAAAAATGGAATTTGATAGCTAAATGCTTTTCATATCTATATACAGAAAGTGAGAGAATATATACAACACTCTAATCATTTAGAAATTCCCAAAGAAAAATGGCAAGCACCCAAACAATTCAAAGGACTCAAGAAAGGCTCAAAATCTACCAAATGCAATAATTATAACTCATTTCCTATCTTTTTACACTTCGAATAAGACACATCTAAGCTACGGAAATAAGGATTCCACAAACATTTCCAATCAAATGCAAGACAAAGAAAAGCACTTAATAATCATGTCTAACTCAAATGTACACAAAACTGAAACAAGCCTTTTGTCCTTCTATGAGTGTAAGACCAAAAATTCCAAATGATCAAATTAAAGCAAGAAGAATACTTATGTTTTCCAATTTCATGAATATAGAAAAAGAGTGACAAAATCAAGTTTTTCTTTCAAATAAAGTGGAGACAAAGAATCAATCTTTTCCAATATTCATTAGATAGCTTAGCATGTAAGGGAAACAAGATGCATAACCTAAGAAAAACAGGCTAAAAAAGACATGGATATCCCACACTCTTCAAGTCTTTAAAACAATCCAATCACGCCAAACCAAAAACGATCTCAAAACCTTGAGATGGGTCAAAACAACTAAAGGATGCATGATTCATGCCCCCCCCCCCGACTATGAGGGGAAATTTTTTGTCAAAAAAAGAACCCATTTCTCTTAAAAATGCAAGCAAAACACTAGTTTTGACTCAAAAGGCCAAACATGAATCCAAATCTCAAAAGACCCAAAAACCAATACAAACAAGCCAAACAAAACACTATTGGACAAAAGGGTCTCTTCCTGGAAGGTACAGTGCAGAGGAGTCTGCACACAAACCAAAACTCAAATCAGAAATGGAGAAGGGGTGCATGTATAGAAAAAATGACAGATCGGCGCACTTTGTGCTTGTACACAGTGCGACGTCGCAGTTCAGCAATGCGAGGTGTGCGACAATGTTGCAGTATACCAATGGAAGGGTTACGATGACTGACTAACAGGAAAAGAACAAAGATAAAAAAGACACACTGTCGCTCTGAGTCCACTGACCAGGTGCGACAGGCGAGATCCAAGTTCAAAAATAAGTCAAATCTCTAAGTAATGAGCAATGAACTGGTTTGAAAATAAGAAATACAAACTCAGAGGAAGGTAATCAGACTCTTCAAAGTGAAGATATGATTGTGAAACTAGCTTAGGAGGAAAATGACAAATGAAAAAGACTTGGCAAGAAATCAATTGAAAAAAAATTTAAATTGACACTACAAAGCAATGTTCTTCCCCAGCGAGGTCACCAAATTCGTTATCGGACAATCTACTAAAGACGGATCTAAGGCGTGATCTCCCTAGCTCAACGTGATACTAGAAAAAATAAAACAGAATATAGATCTACTTTCTGAAATCAATAGAAGTGCAAACTAGTAGATAGAGAGCTTACCTCAGATTTGCAGATCCCTTTGCTCTTTGTTGATCCAATGCTCTAGCGTCGTCAGATCTCAAGCTGCAAGACCCTATTGAACATATAGATACTAGCAAAAAGTTAAAGGATACATTTCATATGATTGATCTAAGTTAACAGTTAAGGAAGAAAACTCTAAGCATCATCAATGAGACAACAGTTTATGGAAAGAGATTATATTAACTGTATAAAAGTGGGAATTACATAGAAAGGATGAAGCTACAACCAAAGCCTCAATGTCGCATCCTCCATTCAACATGTCCAAGCCAAGCCTCCAAGGTGGTACAAGCTTCCCAATCACCAATATGGATTCTATCAGCATAAGGATACCATAGACCTTCCCCCCCTCCCATGGAGAGAGTGGGTGTTTATATAGGTCTAAAGAGATAGGGTAGGTTGAGGATTAGGGGGAGATGGTTAAGGGATCCTCCCATTAGGTTAGTAACCGAAATTCCACCTCACCTAGAGCCTAGGGATAGGCCTCCACCTCAACAAACTTCTAGAAATACCTCGAGACTCCCCAAAATAGCCTTTAACCAACCTCGTCGCATCCTGGTAGAGGACACAGAGCGACAGAGGGGATCGTCGCACTTTGTCTGAGTACAACTTGCGACAGTGTCTCACACTAGCTGACCAAGAATTGTGACGTCACACCCTATATTAAGGAGAAGTGCGACAACCTACTCAAAGAGGTCAACTAGGCAAGGAAATCTCTCAATTAGATGTATTTTAGCCCAAAATGAGGTTAGGGGTGAGAGCAAAGACTTTTCACAATGGCCAAGATGACAACATTATCAAAACTGTCATGATGATGATACTTGCAATGGTCATGGTGACAACACTAGGTCATGATGACGACACTTGCAACACTTGCGACACTTGTACAAGGGTGTCAAAATTTTGGTGTAACATAATGCACCCCAAAGCATGAAGCTGATAGAATGAGATAGGTGAAATGCTTTGTAATAAGAAAAATGGAAAGGACTTATTGGTTGGAAGGAGTTGCTACAGAAATGACCTGAGATCCACAAGTCTCATACAACACAAAACATGGCTGCTGACCAATACACTGCAGATCCATGATAATAAAGAGCGACTGAACACAATCATGGCTACTAGACACAATCGTAGATCCATGATGGATAACATAGCCACGACCAATACAAAAGTGGATCTGTGTAACTCTGAACTGACAACATAGCCACGACCAATACAAAGTGGATCTGTGTGTCTCAAACAATCTCCATCGCAACCCGAGTAGCAAATAACTTCCTCAGGGTCTTGAAGTTGAACCCACAATGATACGAATCTATCCATGTGATTACAATGTTTTGGGGTCGAACATGGTAGAAACCACTTGATTACCAGTCATTAATGTATACTGTTAACAAGTGCGACGGGAATCACCATTAATGTCAATGATCCCCAAGGTATCACAGTACATACCATTAAGCGTGAATTAATGAGTTGAAGTCGAACGCCTAATGGAATCTCTCAATCAAGAATCAATGATGTAAACTCATGTTGAAAGTGAGGTAACCTGCCATTGAGGCATGTAGGCACAAGGTACTTGGTTGGTTTCTAAATTCAATCCTCGGATGATGATTTGAAGTCGACGAGGATGAACACGTCGAAGGAGGACCATGATGAAACCACCATCATCGACATGAAACTTGATAACAGATGTTTGGTGTAGATCCGACGGTAGAGTAATGTGCATGACTGATTCATGGTAGACCAACATGATCGAAGGTATACTTACTGCAGATGATGAGTAATGAAACATCTCTTGAACATGGGCATGGCATGACTTGGCAGTATTGACACGCGAGATTTATACTAAATCCCAATGCGACTGATGGTGGAAGCATTATTTGGACGACCCAAAGGAGTGATAAGACTCACAGAATTGATAGGACTCGGAAACAAACGGATTACCCAAGTACTGAATGCAAATGAAAATGAGTACCATGTTCAAGAGTGACTATGTACTGCCGTAATTAAGATGTAACACAAAATCTTTCCTTTTTCCCCATCATGATTGATGAGTGCCTCATGTGTTTTTGATGAGCTTGATGAGGGTAACCATATGCTCGGTATAGCTCATCTCATAGACGAGTCCAATGCCAAATGTTTTACAAACCTAGGAAAGGAGGGGTGTGTCCCATAATGGGCCCTTCAATGTTTAAAATTTAACGAGTCCAAAGAAGGAAAACTCGACGTTATTTCATGTTTAGGGAGTCTGAAAAGAAGTAAAGGAGACTCGAACGGTTTTTTTTTCGTAAAGTTAGCCTCATCACCCGAAAAAGGGTAAAACAACGCGGGAGAGGACTCTTCCAGCCATGGTTGGTTGGAGTATTCCTTTTTCGTAAATAGTGCTTCCTGGTCCGAAAAAGGGGTAAACTATCACTAGAAAGACGATCATTCAAATGCTTTTACAAGCGTGAAATCATCAAGTTTGATTGGCAATATTTTCCTATTTAGGGAGTCTGAAAAGAGCTTAAAAAGGACTCCATGAACAAATTTGTCATGGTTGATGACTGAGTATGACAAAGGAAAAGTAAACTCGATGCAGTTCCTTTTCCGTAAATAGTCTAGCAAGGCCGGATAAAGTGATAAACCTATACTCGTTAGACACACTATTTTACTCAAATTTTTAATGAGCACGACAATGGTATCAAAAGCACTCAGAATCTTTTTCATATTTGAACCAAAGCACGAAAAAGTAAAAAGTAAGCTCAAACCACTTTTCATGTTTCAACCAAAGCACGAAAAGAGTGAAAAATAAGCTCAAATGCCATCTTACTGTTTTTAACGAGCTCGAAGATAGGTTAGAAGAATGCTCATGATCTCTGCTTCAATTTTTAACGAGCTTGTAACATAAAATGAACTATGCTTGGGATAATTTTCATGGTTTAATGAGCTCGAAACCTAAAAAAGGAAAGTATGCTCGAAAATGTTCCCAATGGTGAACTTCTTCCCGTCATGAAATCCAAAGGTTGATACATGCTCCCAGCATGATTGCTAGAACTAATCGGCTTAGCTCCAACATGGTGTGGAGAGCCGATCGAGTTGAATTCAACGTAACTTCTAGAGGTTGAAGACATGCCCCCAAGCTTCATTTCATTCACCTAAGGGATAGGCGAGTGAAAATAAGGTTCAGGTACCAAGTCTACAAGGAGACTCGACTCAAAGGGAAAGGATATGTTTTATTTTTTAACGAGCTTGACATAGGAATACAGCTCTGCTCAAAAAGACCTGTTTCATTTTCTAAAGAGCTTGACACAGAAAGGGAACTATGCGCATGAAGCTGGTCTTATTTTTATGCAAGCTTGAAACCAAAGGTAAACTATGCTTAGGGGGTCTATTCCATTTTTTAACGAGCTTGGAATCAAAGACTAATCTGTGCTCAAACTATTGGTTTCATTTTTTAATGAGCTCGAAGCCAAAGGTAAACTCTGCTTAGGGTCAAGGCCCATTGATGGGTTCCTTCGCAACATGATGCCCAGAGGTTGGTAAATGCCCCCAGCATGATTGCTAGTGGCTGAACATGGTGGTGTTCCCTCAACATGATTACTGATGGTACGACTATCTGGCATGCCCCCCAAGCTTCATTTTGTCTGAAAATGCTGCTTGCTAACCCAACTACCAACCTAGCTGCTAATATGAAAATGTTCACCAAGGGGGGGAAAACGAGAATCAGATGAAAAGAAGGTTCAAGTTCTAACTCTAGCGAGAGACTCGAACTGATGGGAGGGAGATCTATTTCATTTTTTACACAAGCTTGAAATAGACAATAACTATGCTTGAGGGGATGGTTTCATTTTTATGCAAGCTTGAAACCAAAGGTAAAATTTTCTTAGTGGGGTCTATCTCATTTTTTAACGAGCTTGAAATAGAATAAAACTATGCTCCAGTAGATGGTTTCATTTTTATGCAAGATTGAAACCAAAAAGAAACTATGTTAGAGCGTTCGGTCACATTTTTTAATGAGCTTAAAACATAACATAAACCATGCTCGTACTCCCCATCCTCAGGGGGAAGAAACCACTAAAACATGAGGAACATTCAGGGAAGTCTGATGACTGGCATTCATGCAATGATTGGGTGTCACAAAGGAAAGTTGATCAACGGTCACAATCCTCCCATCGTAGGGAAAATACATCACTCGAAAGAGTGTGGTCACGACGACTTTCATAGCATAGATATAATCACGTCCAAGGAGTAGATTGAAATATAAAGGACCTTGGACAACCATGAAATCAACATAAACATTTTTACCTCTCAACGTGACAGCTAACTACGGGAGAATCCCTAAGGGTCCGGTAGGCCTTCTATTAAAAGCCAAAATCTGGTCAGTTACTGGCACAAGCTGAGGGGAACCTATAGCTTGCAAAGCAGTCGAGGATAAAATACTAACAAAATCTCCCTCATCAACTATCGCACGAAATATTTCTTTATCGGAAACTCCTATAGATATTTCGAAAGGAATATTCGATGGAAGACAAGATTCTTTTAGACCATTCCAATCAAAGGAAATGACCTCCGTACTTGGGGGGTTCCTGTAGGAATGGAAAAGGTCTCCCCTTGCCTAGGACATTCTGAACTAACTAGGAAAACACCAGTGGTTTCCAATTCACTCTCATCGGGGAGAGTAGGATGGGATGAAGACTGTGTTAAGGTGACAGTTGCAGTCTGAACGCTCTATGATAGAAGAGCGGGATCGAGTGGAGATGACAGTGACTCGATCACTTCACTCTCGGAAGGAAGAGTGGGATCAGTTACAGATGAAGCTGAATTGATCAGTTGGTCAACCAACGGGGGGTTGAGGGACAACTTACTATCACTTGTTAGAAGCACCTGTTGAGAACTAGTAATATCTTCCAACCACTGCGAACCTTCATCCATGCTTGGACAAAGGTAAGTACGATGCATGCCCTTGCATATCCAGCAAGGGTCTGCAGCTCTACTCTTTCGACCCTTCACCAATGGGTCACTGGTCGAGGGAGTATCATCAACATGATGGTCATAGGTTGACAATACAAGCGGTTTGGGGATTTTAGACCACACTTCTGACACATGGGAAAGACCAGTACAATCCCTGAGAAGGTGATCACCCTTGCAAAGTTTGCAAGGGAACTTGGGGTTACAAGGTGTTCTCATAGAATGAGTTCCATCAAAGGCAGATGGTTAACGCTTGGTCTCTTTCTTATCCTTCTTCTTCTTAATATTTCTTTTCTTCTTCTTCTTTTCACCTGCCTTCTTACTAAGATCAGAGTTTCAGTAGGAGAAGAAGAAGAGACGGAAGCCAATTCAACTTTCGATGTAGAAGGAGAAGGGTCACCATGAGATTGATGCTCATGTGGTGAAGGACCTAGGTTCGACGCAATTGGTGCACTTGGTGTAACCGGATTGGAGAATAACCATACTGGTAATCCTATCGTCAATCCAGGAAGACTCAACGTAGCCATAAAGGGAGGACCAACAGTTCCACAAGGGGGAATAACAAATGGCATACCCTGGAAAGGGGCCTCTTGGTTGGTAGTCTCGGAAGAGTCTTCCATATCTAAACTTCCTAAGAGTCTCTAAAGTACCACACAAATGAAACACTACTCAAGTCTAAAAGCAACAAGCAAACTGTGTGAATAGGAGTGGATTCAAAGTCTAGAACCTCACAGGATTGTCAAAACATCACAAATCGCTATATACCGCAGGGTCCAACAGTAAAACGCGACAAGGAGGATTGGGACCGTACCCTTGCCTGAATACCCAACTATATGGACAGTACGTGCGTAGTAATCTCCCCGAGTGTTTTTCTCGGTGTATTGCAATGTTAAGACGGCCAAATGGTTAACTCAGTTGGTTTCAAGAATCCTAATGGTGTCTCCCGATATATGCAAGGTACGTGGGAGCTCAAATCTGTAGTCGTGCTGTCTAATGCACAACTGTTCGGCAAGAGACCTTCCGATATACTACCAAGTACATGAAACACCTTTCGATATACGCCAAGTACGTGTGGTACTTGGTGGTTACGTGAAAGAGATCGATATACCGATACGTACGTGGAAGACTACAATACCCCCGGGATACAGTGCTAGCAAATAACGACAGCTACCATGCTTAACGACGCCGGAACACGTCTCTAACTTACACACAGTTACTAAATGATTTTAACCTAAGCTAGCATTAATTTTATCTTATGCGGTTAGGTGGATGCATGAGGTGAGTACATAAATGTAAACATAATGCAATCCTCAACTACATGATAATGCACATTTTCCTTTCCTTTTCAATGAAAACTACTTAAGGAAAGGAGAGATTTTTCTTTCTTTCAAACCAAAAGTACTTAAGTAGTAGTGAAAAGAAGAATTCCTTCCTAGAGTGCAATAATTCTAACTTTCTGCAATAATCATCGAAAAAGCGCAAAGAAAATGAAAGATGCAACTAATCTTAACAATATATAAGACAAAATAGCGAAGCACTTTCAATTTTCAAATGCATGTACCAAAAATGGAATTTGATAGCTAAATGCTTTTCATATCTATATACAGAAAGTGAGAGAATATCTACAACACTCTAATCATTCAGAAATTCCGAAAGAAAAATGGCAATCACCTAAACAACTCAAAGGACTCAAGAAAGGCTCAAAATCTACCAAATGCAGTAATTATAACTCATTTCCTATCTTTTTAAACTTCGAAAAAGACACATCTAAACTACGGAAAGAAGGATTCCACAAACGTTTCCAATCAAATGAAAGACAAAGAAAAGCACTTAATAATCATGTCTAACTCAAATGTACACAAAACTGAGACAAGTCTTTTCTTCTTCCTATGAGTGTAAGACCAAAAATGCCAAATGATCAAATTAAAGCAAGAAGAATACTTATGTTTTTCAATTTCATGAATATAGCAAAAGAGTGACAAAATCAATATTTTCTTTGAACTAAAGTGGAGACAAAGAATCAATCTTTTCCAATAATCATTAGATAGCTTAGCATGTAAAGGAAACAAGATGCATAACCCAAGAAAAAGAGGCTAAAAAAGACATGGATATCCCACATTCTTCAAGTCTTTAAAACAAGCCAATCACTCCAAACCAAAAATGATCTCAAAAACTTGAGATGGGTCAAAACGACTAAAGGATGCACGATTCATGGCCCCCCTTGCTATGAGGGGGAATTGTTTAAAAAAAAAAAACCCATTTCGCTTAAAAATGAAAGCAAAACACTTGTTTTGACTCAAAAGGCCAAACATGAATCCAAATCTCAAAAGACCCAAAAACCAATACAAACAAGCCAAACAAAATACTTCTGGACAAAAGGGTCTCTTCCTGGAAGGCACAGTGCAGAGGAGTCCGCACACAAACCAAAACTCAAATCAGAAATGGAGAAGGGGTGCCTGTATAGCAAAAATGATAGATCAGCGCACTTTGTGCTTGTACACAGTGCAACATCGCAGTTCAGCAATGCGAGGTGTGCGACGATGTCGCAGTATACCAATGGAAGGGTTGTGGCAACTGACTAACATGCAAAGAACAGAGATAAAAAAAGACATAGTGTCGCTCTAAGTACACTGACCAAGTGTGACAGGTGAGATCCAAGTTCAAAAATGAGCCAAATATCCAAGTAATGAGCAATGAACTGGTTTGAAAATAAGAAGTACAAACTCAGAGGAAGGTAATCAGACTCTTCAAAGTGAGATCTGATGGTGAAACCAGCTTAGGAGGCAAATGATAAATGAAAAAGACTTGGCAAGAAATCAATTGAAAAAAACATTCAAATTGACACTACAAAGCAATGTTCTTCCCCAACGAAGTCACCAAATTCGTTATCGGACAATCTACCAAAGATGAATATAAGGTGTGATCTCCCTAGCTCAACGTGATACTGGAACAAATAAAAAAAAATATAGATCTACTTTCCTAGATTAATATAAGTGCAAACTAGTGGATAGATAGCTTACCTTAGATTTGTAGGTCCCTTTGCTCTTTGTTGATCCAATGCTCCAACGTCGTCAGATCTCAAGCTGCAAGACCCTGTTGAACATATAGATACTAGCAAACAGTGAAAGCATAGATTTCATATGATTGATCTAAGTTAACAGTTAAGGAAGAAAACTCTAAACATCATCAATGAGACAACAGTTTATGGAAAGAGATTATATTAACTGTATAAAAGTGGGAATTACATAGAAAGGATGAAGCTACAACCAAAGCCTCAACATCGCATCCTCTATCCAACATGTCCAAGCCAAGCCTCCAAGGTGGTACAAGCTTCCTAATCACTAATATAGATTCTATTAGCATAAGGATACCATAGACCTTCCCCCCCTCCCATGGAGAGAGTGGGTGTTTATATAGGACTAAAGAGATAGGGTAGGTTGAGGATTAGGGGGAGATGGTTAAGGGATCCTCCCATTAGGTTAGGAACCGAAATGCCACCTCACGTAGAGCCTAGGGATAGGCCTCAGCCTCAACAAAATTCTAGAAAGACCTCGAGACTCCCCAAAATAGCCTTTAACCAACCTCGTCACATCCTGGTAAAGGACACAGAGCGACAGAGGGGGTCGTCGCACTTTGTCTGAGGACAACTTGTGATAGTGTCTCACCCTAGCTAACCAAGAACTGCAATGTCGCACCCTAAATGAAGGAGAAGTGCGACATCCTACTCAAAGAGGTCAACTAGGTAGGGAAATCTCTCAATTGGATGTATTTTAGCCCAGAATGAGGTTAGGGTTGAGAGCAAAGAGTTTACACAATGGTCAAGATGACGACATTATCACAACAGTCATGATGACAATACTTGCAACGATCATGGTGACGACACTAGGTCATGATGACGACACTTGCAACACTTGCACAAGTGTGATGTCATTTTGGTGTAACAGTCTCAAAATATGAAGTTCAACAAACACTTTTATCCCTTCAGATTGGTAAATCCCCTAGGCCGGATGTCTAGCCTACTCAGTTTTACGTGGGATTTTGGGATTTGCTGGAAAATGACCTTACTGTTGTGATTGAAGAATCTCAGGTAGCCAAAAATATTCACTTTCCATTCAACTCTAATTTTATTGCAAATATTCCTAAGCAGGATTTTCCATCGGGGTTTGAACACTACAGACCAATCTCCTTGTGCAATTGCATATGCAAGCTTATATCCAAAGTCACTGTTGGACGCCTTAAACCATTTTTTTCTGCAAATATTTATTTGCAACATTTTGGTTTTTTGGATGGAAGGGTTATCTATGACCCCATCGTCATGGAACAAGAGGCTCTGTTATCACTAGAGTTTGCACCTAGACTACTTAGGTTCAAAGCCTAGAGAAATCTTAAAACTAGTGAAAGGATGGCTAGATATGTGAGTTCATAAGCAAATGAATACAACTGAGATCAGGCTAACATATCAGGTTACTAAACAATGAAAGTATAAACATAATAAACAAAGATATAAAAATTACAAGAATGAATTTATGTAAGGAATGAGCAGGTTCTATCCATATCATTGATAAATCTACAATTCATTCATAAGAAACCAGGTATATAAAATCATCTATCCAAGAGAAAGAATCATGAATAAAACATAATACTTATCATTTCATATATTAAAACAGAACTGGCTCAGTTCGCACATAATCAATTCAAAGCATTCTTTATAAACATAGGAAATGGAATACATGCATGTATAGTATAGTAGCAGTCTAATCTCCACAGTCTAACCCTTCACACTGTCTATTAGACTTATTATATACAAAATTTACAAAACTAAAACAATTTACGATCCACCTTTCATGGATATGAATAACCCAAAAATAGCTATTTTGATTACATTCAACTAGATCGAATAACTTCAAAGATAAGCCTAATCGCTAATCCTAACAACTGTATAAACAAACTATAAACTTATCCAACTAACAACTGTCCAATTCTAATTTCTTATAAAAAATGACCTGGTATCTTGAGCTTAACTAGTTTATCATCACTTAAAGCTTCTTGGATGCCTCAGCTAGGATAGTTAAACCATCCAGCGCCTAAGATCTCCTCTGCAATCTGGAGTGCTCTGCTTCCATAGCCTGCATTTGATTCTAAAGGTCTTTATTCTAGTTCAGCATTTCCTCATACTGCTGCTGGATAGCCCTCTTTCTTTTCAAGAGTTCTTTGGAAATTGTGATAAGTTCTTGGTAATTTGTACCCACCTTGTCCAAATCTTCTCACAGCCTTTTGTTTGCAATCATCAATTTCTCGTTCGCATCATTAATATGCTAGCTCTACTCTTTGAAAGAATGTAATGACCTCTTTACAACTTCCAGCTCCGATACTGATTCCATTATCTCAGAATGTGCCCAAGATTCCTCAGTCTCAGGCGGTTTCGAACCAAAACCAATCTCAAATTCACATATATTGTGCTTACCTTTACATACCTTTTTGACCAACTCTGGCGTATGCATCAATTCTTGTCGAACTTCTACCAGGGATTGATATTCTGTTTGATGAACTTCCTCTGTAGTGTGGAACTCTTCATCACTAGACGAATCCTCTATAACATTTACAACATCTCTTTGAACCTTGGGATTTAGGATTGCATTCATGTTCATCCTTAGTTTGTTCCTTGCTCTCGTCTTTGGCCTGAAACTATTCTCAACATTCTTTACTAAAGGAGCTTCATCTTGTTTTGCATTCAATGGGGTTTCTTGAACAATAATATCTTCCTCAATAACTCTAGGAGTATCTAGAGCTGTGACCTCTTCTTTTTGAAACCCTTCAACCTGGGAAATCCTTGTTGTAGACACAGTGTTGCCTAATCCCTGCACTTGTTGGTATTCATCTTCAACCGCTTCCCCTTTATGTTTATTGCACTAATCTTTCATCTTTTCATCATCTACCTCTTGCGTTTCAGTCTCACAACCCGACCAAAAGATAAAATGTTTCCAAGACCTGTTAACCTTCCTCAATTTAGAGACTATCAGCAATTTAATCAGACCATGATGGAAAACAGAGTGGCTGCTATGGTCAGGGTGACTTCTTACCCACGCAATCATTTTCTCTATGCTTCTGAACAGGTAGTAAGGAAATTTTAACCTGGATTGTCCATTTAAATGTAGTAAAAAACTTAGGTGATATCTGAATACGGTTGCAAACCGTCCTTCACAAGTAATATAGCGCTGAACAATTTTTAAGATATCTCTCCACTCTAGCTTAACCTTGTTCAAATGAATACCCTTTTTCCAATCTAATTTCTCATATCCAGGCAACAGAAATTGACTGAGGTCAACCTCAAACAAATACTTCTTAAACCATTTTTCTCCCTCAGTGGGTATGCCAATGGCTTCTACAATAGTAGCTTCATATACCCTGAAGGTTAGGGTTTTCAATTTTACCACAGAGTCCTTGTAGCTGAAAATGAAAGCCTTTGTCACCTGAAAGTTGTGACCTTCCATTCGTTCACACAGGGAAAACCAACCAGCGGTCTTCATCTTTTCTGCGCATCTTGGAAACTCTTCACTCCACTTAATGTTGTCTGGTTCCAACCTGCATATTTTCCCACTAGGTCTTTTAACCACGGCCATTCTGATCTGAAGCTTTTGCTAGCTCGTGTTCCTTCTACCACATTTCACATAACACACACTACGCAGAAACAAGTCAATGGAATTAGCTAAAATTCCCTGTACATATGATCTTAGCAAATTCAAGAATGTCCATGTACGTCATGGAATTATTACATTGCATTGGTTTGTAACAAGCATTCAAACCCTTGTTCATTTTATTATTAACAAGGGCTGTCCTTCATCCATGTGTATTTTTCTCGTAACAAGTGGAAACAATCTGGTAGCGCCATTTCATCGTGATTATTCCATGCGCTGCCAGTATGCTAAATCATAATTGAAATGAAGTACCATCGTCATAGAGCACCGAACTTTCATCATGTAGAGGTAAAGCTTTGTTTATTGATCAAATAAAACCATTCACACATTAGGCCATGCATAAATTTCAATAAAGAATCTTAAAGGATTAATGCAACTTAGCCTTATTTGTTTTAAAATAGAATAATAATAAAAGTAACCTCTTTTAAAAGAACCAAAGCACTAAGGTAAAACCTAAGGAAAATAAGACTCTAAGCTAAAATAGGGTGAAATTTTGGAAAACAAAGTCTTGTAAGAAACATTTCTAAAGTAGAACTAAGATACAAATCTAGAGATAACATATGGCTCCGATTGGGGATAAAGCTCTCCTTGTGAGGCTTTAATAACATCTTGACCATGTGCCTTCAGAAAACCTGCTAGAATCATACCTCTGTTTTATTGGGTTGGAGTCTTATATACAAAAGCTGTAATGATATATACAATGAATGCCTCAGTTCAGTATGTATGGAAATGTTTAAAAAAACGCCCATTTACTGGACCCGCAACCTCATATCCACTCATATTTTGTAAGACAAAAGTATTATTTCCGAAAATCTTAATTATTGTAAAAGGTCCAAGCCACAAATGATCAAATTTTCCATGCTTACCTTTTTCATCATTTCGTGCATCCCATCTAAGAACTGCATCACCAACTGCAAAAGTATCTTTCTTAATCTTTTTGTCAAAACTTTCCTTTACCTTCTTTCTGTAAGTTTCAACTTTCTCCATTATTGCTTCTCTTTCTTACTGCAACTTGACTATTTGAAACACTCTTCTTTTTATTTCATCAGTTTCTTCTTCTTCTTCTTGCAAAAATTTGATTACTGGAAAACTTAGTTGGACAGGAAATATTGCATCAATTCCATAGACAAGCTGAAAAGGTGATGTTCCAATTGACCTTTTCAGTTACCCTATCTTCCCAAAGAGCATATCTTAATTTGATATCCCAAGTCTTTTTATTCTGCAATAACATCTTTTTAATACTATTCACAATATTCTTATTAGTGGATTCTGCTAATCCATTCCCCTGAGGGTAATATGGTGTGGACTATTTCAACATGATGTTATTTTCTTCAAAAAAACTTACCATATTCTTGGACTTAAAAGTTGGAGCACTATCAGTAATTAACTTCCTTGGACAACCAAATTTGCTTAGAATATTATCTTAAAGAAAACTGATAATGACCTTGTTTGTTGCTCTTCTTGTGGGAATTGCTTCCACCCACTTGGTAAAGAAATCAGTGGCAGTCAAAATCCACCTGTGCTGACCACTAGAAGTAGGAAGAATTTCTCCTATAAAGTCTAAAGCCCATTGTTGGAACAAATCATTCACTGCAACTGGTTTTAAGGTTAAAGACTGCAACTAATTGTGCTTACCTGCAAATTTCTGACATTCAATGCAAGCTTTGACATAAATATAGACATCTGTGAAAAGAGTGGGTCAATAGTAACCTGCCCTCAAAATTTTAAATGCAGTTGCTTTCCAATACTTATGTCCCCCACATGCACCTCCATCTAATTCTGCAATAACAACATTAGCCTTTGATCTATCCAATCATTTAAGCAATATGCCTCCAGGATCTTTCCAATATAAAACTTGATCGATTAAAACATATTTCAAAGCTTTAAGTTTTAATGACCTATATTCATTCTTATTCAGATCAGGAGGACATTGTAAATGCAGTAGAAAATACACAATTTTATCATACCAAGAAGAATCAAGATACCTGTTATAAACTTTCTCTTTGTCATATTCAGTTGATACACTCTGTATTGACTGTTCATTCACCATAAGAATATCTAGAACCTGAAAATTTGACTCTGCCAACAACTTTGCTAAGCCCTGCCCCTTTACCAATTTGGTAGGATTAATGTCAACGTCATATTCCATGACCTTAGCTATCCATCTTCCTCTTTTTCCCTCACTGTCAGGCTGGACCAATATTTCTTTAATTGCTATGTTAGGAACACAAGCCAAAACCTTAGAATGCAAAACATAAATCCTGAAGAATTTTAGAGCCTTAACCAATGCATAGGCTTGTTTCTCCATAGTACTATACTTTAACTCTAAATCTCTCAAGGTTTTGCTGAAAAGTGAAATTGGTTGTTCCAAACCATCTGAATTCTTTTGTAATAAAACAATAGCTATAGTGTCTTCAGATGTGAATGAGAAAATTGAGAATTCTTTGGAAAAGTTAGGACTTATAAGAACTGGTGCCTCTACAAGTGCTTGCTTTATCTTTTCAAATGAAACCCTAGCCTCAGCTAACCATTTGACTTCCCTGTCCTTTTTTAGCATTTTAGTAATATGTTTAATTATCTCTGTGAAATTAGGAATGAACCATCTTAAGAAATTTATTTTCCCAATGAAAGATTGAATTGCTTTTTTGTTTCTGGGAATGTTGATCTTCAAGATGGCTTTTATACGTTCTGGGTCTATCTTAATTCCTTCAGCAGAGACTATATGACCCAAGAGCCTACCCTCTGTCATGGAAAAATGAGACTTCTTTGGATTTAATGATAATCCAAATTTCCTGCATTTTAGAAAAGTCTATTTCAGATGCTTTAGATGTTCACCACCAGATTTAGAAAATGTTGTAATGTCATCAAGATAAATTACTACAAACTTTTATTTCTCACCAATAAAGGCTATATCCATAGCCCTCTGGAATGTAGCACCTGCATTCATGAGGCCAAAAGGAATCGTGTCATACATAAACGTACCCCAAGGAGTTGTAAAGGTTGTCTTTTCCCTGTCCTCCGGCTGTACTGCGATATGGTTATAACCAGAGAAACCATCAATCATTGATATCCTCTGGGACCCTACCACTCTTTGCAAGATTTGATCAATTTTGGGCAGTGGGTAGTTTTATTTGAGAGAGCATCTATTCAGGTTATGGAAATCCACACAAAGCCTTATCTCTCCGTTCTTTTTGCGTACTGGTACCAGATTTGCTACCCAAGAAGAATACCTAAGAGGTATAATGATTTTGGCATCTAGCAATTTTTTGACCTCTTTTTCAATAACAGGAAGCAATGCTAGATTAACTCTTCTAAGCTTTTTCCTGAAAGGCTTAGGATTTGGCTTCAAAGGAATTTTATGCTGGATAATGCTGGTGTTATAAGTCCTCAGATATTCATATGACCAAGCAAAAATATCAATAAATTCTTCCAGCAAATTAACACACCCGTTTCTTTCTTTTTCTAAGAGTGTCTTGGATATCTTAATCGTTTTTGGCTCATTTTTAGACCCAATATTATAACTTAAGACATTTTCTTCAGTAGACTGTATTGTTGGTTTTAAAAAGGTATCATCCTTGGAGAATAATCTTTCAAGAGGCACGAGACCCTTGGGAATAAAATTCCCTTTTAATTCCACCACCTCATGATTTCCAATTGAATTATTTATGTATGGACTCTTTTCATCACAGTCAATATCTTGATCCTGATCAATCAATGAATCGGAAAAATCCTCTGTCAACTCTAGAAATTCTTTAAGCTCTTGATCATCCTGAAAAACTTTCCAATGTTTGATCTTATTCGGAACTGAGGTTCTGTATCTTACTTCAATTGGGTACTTAAGATGAGTTAATTTTGGAACTCTGAAGTAGGTTGCTTCCAAAGCCATTGAATATGTTGTTTGGTTGTGATCCTTTGGGATATAAGTTATGTTGAAAGCAATGAAAAAGTTATCAATTAAATCCCATACCTCATTCCGGTATACTTTCAACAAAGACTGTTTCACCTGATATACATTCCTGACTTGTTGTACTATTAATTCAGAGTCGCCAAATACAGTAAGTTGTCGAATGCCTAAGTCTTTTGCAACTCTTAACCCAAGAATCAATGCTTCATACTCAATGATATTATTAGTTTTTTTGGAATTCCAACTTATACATTAAAGAAATGATCTCACCTCCAGAGGAAATAAGTACGACACTTGCTCCTGCTCCCTCTTTAAATTATGAACCATCAAAGAATAGTTTCCATAAAACATCTTGATCATCCCTTTTGGGCTGAACTGGATTGTCTCTCTGAACTTGCAAAACACCTGTGGAATCATCATTCAAATGTAACATACAAGAATCAAATTCCTCTTGTACTGAGTAAATTGGATGGTTTGTAGGATTTCTGTCATCACTCACCAAATATGCAAGTTGTACTTCTCTATAAAGTCTCTTGTATTCTCCTCCAAATATTGGTATTGAAGCATAAGACAAATCCATTTGCAGAGTTCCTCCTATCTTTTTTTCCCATGACCGTGATAACAGCATACCAAACTTAAGAGAAACATCAGCTACAACAACATCCATAAGCACACTCTTCACTGGCAGCTGTGCAAGGTTTACCACAAGGTCTTTAATGACTCCAAGACATTTTACTGCTCTAGAGTCAAAGGCATATAGGTCCTGATAGGGTTTAGTAATAGAAATCCCTAAAGCTTCCATGACTTCCTTAGGCATGAGATTATGTGTGTTCGGGTACACAGGGTACTCCCAAAAGACCGAACACCTAGAGCAACCACTTCACACAAACAGATCACAGATCAACACACCGATGTTTTGACGTGGTTTAAACCCTCGTGAGGGAAACACTCCACGACCCCGGCCAAATAGCTTCTACGGGACAATTTATTATGCAAAGAAAGAAAGTTACAAATGAGCTTCTCATAATCGATCAACTTTCCAATGACCTTCCATGCTCTTTAAATAGAGATCATGGACCAATCGGGTGTTAAGCTACCATGTTAGGGTACACAGGGTACTCCCAAAAGACCGAACACCTAGAGCAACCAATTCACACAAACAGATCACAGATCAACACACCGTTGTTTTGACGTGGTTTAAACCCTCGTGAGGGAAACACTCCACGGCCCCGACCAAATAGCTTCCACGGGACAATTTATTATGCAAAGAAAGAAAGTTACAAATGAGCTTTTCATAATTGATCAACTTTCCAATGACCCTCCATGCTCTTTAAATAGATATCATGGACCAATCGGGTGTTAATCCACGGATCAAGGGTAGGTATGATTTAAGAGAAGTTGAGCCGTCGAATCACTCTATGTCGGGAACATATCGTGACCGTCGGATTAAGTATTTACAAATTCATACTAATGCATACTAAAGAAACACACTTTACCTAACAGATCTATTACACAAGTTGATCTTAACTAACTCCCAAGTGTCTAAATATCCTAACAATTTGAAGCACCAGAGTCTAAGAGACAATTATGTAGCATCTGATCATGAACAGTGAGTGTGATATAAAATGGAGGAAAGTGGGATTTGTTATCTGGTTGATCAGATGTCTTAGAACCAGAAATGATAGTCGCATTTTCATCCTGCAAATTAATAACATTTGAACACATAGGGGTAGCTGAAGAATTCAGGATTCTAAGAGTAGGCTCCCTGTATGACTTATTCCTCACAAACTCAGTTAATGGAATGGGAATTTTGATTTTACTAATCTCATGTTCTAAACTAAAATTAGCAATTTTTCCAACTTCCTCAGTTTCTGTAATTTTATTCCCATCTCTTTGTTGTTCCTACTTTTTCTGACAAGATGCACTTTCTTTAATAGGAACATTCTTCACCTTCCCATTTCCCGCTGCTGCTTGCTTCATCCCTGAACTAAGACCATATGACTTTTGTTGCATTTCCTGATAAACCTCTGGCATATATTATTCATGTTTGAAACAATTTGTTTCATGATAATCTTCCCTCTTTGCATAATGATATTCAACCTTAGTAAAAAATTTAGAAGAACAAACATCATCTAATTGATCTATATCAGGTTCTAAGTCTTCAACCTCCATCTGATCTATTTTATATGACTCATCATCTCGTATCATATTATTTTGGAAAGGAGGCCGAATCCTCTGCTCCTGATTATCTCTTCTTTCTCTTTGAATATCATTATTCCTTCTTTCTCTGGGTATGAATCTAGGAGAAAAAGAATGTCTGAATTGATTTGGATTTCAATCTCCTTCCTGCATAGGTCTGTTTTGATTCTTTTCCATTTCTAACCTATTAATTTTTGCAGATGGGTTCTTTATCAACTTAGTCATCTCATCCAATTTATTTTCTGATGGATTTCCTGTAGAAGTTAATGGTATCATTTCTTTTTTACCCCTTTTATCAAGCATTTGAGATTCTGATTCCTTAATTTTGCTTGATGCCAACATATTTGACTCAACTTCCAATGCAACCTCTTGCATGTTTAACAAAGTCACAAACCTTCTTTCTCTTAATAACAATGAAAAATCGGAATCAAAGGAATTAGCATAAGTAAGCTTGGCTGATGTCTCAGAAGGTTTAATTTCAGTGGGTATCCTACTGTACATCTTATTGAACCGCTTTGAAAAATATACAACTGTTTCATTCTATTTTCTTTTCAATGCTCCAAACTCAGTGATGTAGTAAAGATAATCTTTAGTGTCCCCCCATTGTCTCATAAACACCTCCTCTAAATCCTCTATCCCATCAATGGAGTTTACTGGTAACTCTCTGAACCACTTTCTTACTTCTCCATCTAGGATTTGTACGAACATTCGCATCCAAACATCCTTAGCCTCTATGTTTTGATTATCTGCGTAACTAAAAAAAGCATTCCAATGCTCTTCTGCAGTAACATCACCTTGACCATTGAACCTAGGAAGATATTTATGATAGTTACCTCCAGGAAGGGCATTAAGGGGCTGAGGCAGGATCAGATGAGCGTATCTTGCAGCCACTATACGATCCATCATATCAAGAGGTTGACCAGCCATGTTTGGGCTAACTTGGTTTGGTGGAGAAGGAGGATTGTTGAATTTGACCTGACTTGATGTGGAAGTAGGATTATTGATTTTGAGTTGACTAAATAAAATCCTACTTGTGAGAGGAGTATAAGGTGGAAGTTGAGATTTCAATGAAAAACCACCTGAGTCTAAAATTTCAGCTTTGACCTTTTCAGAAGACAAAGGATTAGTGTAAACCTGAAAAGTGTCAATTTGAGTGGTGGGGATAAGAAGAGACAAGTCTTGTTCCTTTTCTTCTTCCTTAAGTTGTGATTCTGGTATGACTATGGATGAAGGATAATGAAATTCTCCTATGAGGTAGAGATCAATTTCTTCCTAGCTTCCTTCAAAATCTTCTTTGGATTTGAAACTCCTGGATGTAAGGGAGATGTAGGGTTGGCTCTACTCCCAAACTTCTTTGGAGCCACAATTACTTTCCTTCAACAACCTGGTGAAAACTGTAGTGTTGAAAAGAATGTATTGATTATGTTCACCTTCAAAATCAGATCTATTGATGTTAAACCCAGGGAAGATATTCTTCACTTCCGTCCCCGGCAACGGCGCCAGAAGATGTTATCACTAGAGTTTGCACCTAGACTACTTAGGTTCAAAGCCTAGAGAAATATTAAAACTATTGAAAGGATGGCTAGATATGTGAGTTCATAAGCAAATGAATACAGCTGAGATCAGGCTAACATATCAGGTTACTAAACAGTGAAAGTATAAACATAATAAACAAAGATATAAAAATTATGAGAATGAACTTATGTAAGGAATGAGCAGGTTCTATCCAGATCATTGATAAATCTACAATTCATTCATAAGAAACCACGTATAGAAAAGCATCTATCCAAGAAAAACAATAATGAATAAAACATAATACTTATCATTTCATATATTAAAACAGAACTGGCTCAGTTCGCACATAGTCACTTCAAAGCATTATTTATAAACATAGGAAATGAAATACATGCCTGTATAGTATAGCAGCAGTCTGATCTCCACAGTTTAACCCTTCACACTGTCTATTAGGACTTATTATATACAAAATTTACAAAACTGAAACAGTTTACGATCCACCTTTCATGGATCTGAATAACCCTAAAATAGCTAATTTGATTACATTCAACTAGATCGAATAACTTCAAAGATAAGCCTAATTGCTAATCCTAACAGCTGTATAAACAAACTATAAACTTATCCAACTAACAGCCGTCCAATTCTAATTGCTTATCAAAAATGACCTGGCATCTTGAGCTTCACTCATTTATGATCAGTTAAAGCTTCTTGGCTGCCTCCACTAGGATAGTTAAACCATCCAACACTTGAGATCTCCTCTGCAATATGGAGTGTTGTGCTTCCATAGCCTGCATTTGATTCTGAAGGTCTTTATTCTGGTTCAGCATTTCCTCATACTGCTGCTGGATAGCCCTCTTTCTTTTCAAGAGTTATTTGGAAATTGTGATAAGTTCTTGGTAATTTGTACCCACCTCTTCCAAATCTTCTCGCAATCTTTTGTTAGCAATCATCAATTTCTCGTTTGCATCATTAAGATGCCAGCTCTGCTCTTTGAAAGACTGTAATGACCTCTTTACAACTTCCAACTCCAATATTGATTCCATTATATCAGAATGTGCCCGAGCTTCCTCAGTCTCGGGCAGTTTCAAACCAAAACCAATCTCAAATTCACATATATTGTGCTTACCTTTACAGACCTTTTCGACCAACTCTGGCGTATGCATCAATTCCTGTCAAATTTCTACCAAGGTTTGATCTTCTGTTTGATGAACTTCCTCTGTAGCGTGTAACTCTTCATCACTAGACGAATCCTATATAACATTTACAACATCTCTTTGAACCCTGGGATTTAGGATTGTGTTCATGTTCATCCTTAGTTTGTTCCTTGCTCTCATCTTCAGCCTGAAACTATTCTCAACATTCTTTACTGAAGGAGCTTCATCTTGTTTTGTATTCAATGGGGTTTCTTGAACAATTATATCTTCCTCAATAACTCTAGGAGTATATAGAGCTGTGACCTCTTCTTTTTGAAACCCTTCAGCCTGGGAAATCCCTGTTGTAGACAAAGTGTCGCCTAACCCATACAATTGTTGGTATTCATCCTCAGTCGCTTCTTCTTTATGTTCATTGCACTGCTCTTTCATCTTTTCATCATCTACCTCTTGCGTTTCAGTCTCACCACCTGACCAAAAGATAAAATGTCGCCAAGATCTGTTAACCTTCCTCAATTCAGAAACTATCAGCAATTTAATCAGACCATGATGGAAAACGGAGTGGATTCTATGGTCAGGGTGACTTCTTACCCACACAATCATTTTCTCTATGCTTCTGAACAGGTAGTAAGGAAAGTTTAACCTGGATTGTCCATTTAAATGCAGCAAAAACCTTAGGTGATACCTGAATACGGTTGCAAACCGTCCTTCATAAGTAATATAGCACTGAATAATTTTTAAGATATCTCTCCACTATGGCTTAACCTTGGTCAAATGAATACCCTTTTTCCAATCTAATTTCTCATAGCCAGGCAACAGAAACTGACTGAGGTCAACCTCAAAAAATACTTCTTAAACCATTTTTCGCCCTCAACAGGTATGCCAAAGGCTTCTGCAATAGTAGCTTCATCTACCCTGAAGGTTAGGGTTTGAAATTTTACCACAGAGTCCTTGTAGCTTTCAATGAAAGCCTTTGTCACCTACAAGTTGTGACCTTCCATTTGTTCACACAGGGAAAACCAACCAACGGTCTTCATATTTTTTGCGCATCTTGGAAACTCTTCACTCCATTTAATGTTGTCTGGTTCCAGCCTGTATATTTTCCCACGAGGTCTTTTAACCATGAACATTTTGATCTGAATCTTTTGCTAGCTCGTGTTCATGCTACCACATTTCACATAACACACACTACGCAGAAACGGGTCAATGGAATTAGCTAAAAGTCCCTGTACATATGATCTTAACAAATTCAGGAATGTCCCTATACATCATGGCATTATTACATTGCATTGGTTTGTAACAAGCATTCAAATCCCTGTTCATTTTATTATTAACAAGGACTGTCCTTCATCCATGTGTCTTTTTCTCTTAACAAGTGGAAACAATCTGGAAGCGCCATTTCATCTTCATTATTCCATGCGCTACCAGTATACCAAACCATAATTGAAATGAAGTACCATCGTCATAGAGCACCGAACTTTCATCATGTAGAGGTAAAGCTTTGTTTAATGATCAAATAAAACCAGTCACACATTAGGCCATGCATAAATTTCAATAAAGAATCTTAAAGGATTAATGCAACCGAGCCTTATTTGTTTTAAAATAGAACAATGCTAAAAGTAACCTCTTTTAAAAGAACCAAAGCACTAAGGTAAAACCTAAGGAAAACAAGACTCTAATCTAAACTACGGTGAGATTTTGGAAAACAAAGTCTTCTAAGAAACATTTCTAAAGTAGAACTAAGATACAAATCTAGAGATAACAGGCTCTATGCACTATTCAGACAAAGTCTCTATCTGCTTTCATGCTCAAATTAGACTTATCAAATTTATTCAATAAAGTCAATTGGATCTATATTCGGCTTATTTTGACACAGGTTGGAATCCATCCTCTATTCTTAAATTGGATTGAAGCATGCTACTCGAGTGTTTCTTACACGATCCTAATTAATGGGTTGCCTACCTCCTTTTCTAATTGTACTTGTGGTATTCTCCAAGGTTTTCTGCTCTCTCTGCGGCTCTTCCTACTAGTTGCAGAATCTCTTAGCAGACATATCAATCATGAACATTCTCTCGACAATCTCAAGGGGGTAAAAATTTATGCTTTTCTTTCTATTATTCAAATACTCTTTGTTGATGATATTTTAATTTTTGGGTACGTTAATCCTGGGGAAGCAAAATGCTTAGAAAGAGTCATAAGATTGTTGTATTTTCCAACCAATGTGGATATCAATTATCATAAATATACCCTACATTGTCATTCGATGTCGATTTTTACAAAGATATTGATCCAAAAATCTCTTCATTATGTGGAGCAATCTGCTACCAAAGTTTTCAAGTATCTTGGGTTCTTGTTGAAAGGAAACGACTATCATATTGCAGATTGGAAATGTCTTATTAAGAAGATAAAGAAGCAGCTAAACTCCTGGTTCAATTCTTGGATTTCATTGGATGGTAGGGTTACCCTTATAAAAATTGTTCTGGAGGCCATTCCATTTTTTTGGATGCCGCTTGCCTACATACCTAAAGTAGTAATCAAATACATTAGGAAGATCTACACTGCATATATTTGGGCTGGAAATAAGGATCATAAGTGGTATCCTCTCTGTAAATGGGAATCCCTTTGTGTTTCTAAATCCTTCGGTTGCTAGGGCTTCAAATATCTACATATCTTTTCTTCTGCACTCTCGGAAAAATGCATATAGAGATTAATCTCTCACAAAGTATTGTGGCAATCCACTCTTATTCAAAAATATATTGCCCCCGGATCCATTATCTCATGGCTTCAATACTTCTCAGCATATAGGAAGGGTTCTCTCATTTGGAAATCTATGAAAAAATGTCAATTTTTTATCTCCCAAAATCTGGCTTGGAGACTAGGGGATGGTGCCCAAATTTTAGTTGGATTGGACCTTATTGTTGGAGTTGATCAATCGGAACTTCTGCTAGCAAATATTGTTTCTTTTCTAAATGGGACACGTATTATATTTTTGAAGGACATTTTTCAACCACAGTTGTTTCTTTATGGAACAACAGTTGGATTGTTTCTCAGTCTCTTCATCTACCAAAAATTTTCACATCACATTGGAACAATTACTTGGTAGGTATCAATCGTGTTGTATTTTTTGTAAACCATGAAGAGGATTCATTAGTTTGGGTCTGGAATGAATCAAATGGCGAATACAACATAAAAATTAGATATGAGGCTTTATTAAAAGAATTATAGATAAGCAAGATATCACAAAATGGAAAGATTTCTGGAAATTATTCCCCCCCCCCCACCCCCCCGAAAGAAAAATTCTTCTTCTAGTTATCCGTAAAGAATAAACAACTTACATGGGATAATCTTCAAAAAAGGGGGCTTGGGGGTCTTGGTATAAGGTTACTTTTCAAAGAATTAACATAATCAATTGGTCATTTGCTTCTACATTGTCACTTCTCTAAATAAATTTGGTGTACTTCTAGAACATTGGAAGACTTTTCAGAATGGGAAGGGGCTACTCTTCAGAATGCATGGGACAACTGGCTTACTCAAGGAAGAAATTTGGATTGGACAGGTCTCCCAATGCACTTTGGTTGGAGTATTTGAATCTCACACAATAAGGCCATTTTTATGATGAAACCCCCTTTGTTAACACTACCTTCCATTGTTTAAAATATTCCCTTCTAAAATCCCCTCTAGCTCAGAATATCAAAGCGAAAAGAATTATTCAGGAATTGATTTTCAATTGCACAACACCTTATGGTTTTTGTGACAATTCTTCAGAAGGGAATCCTGGCAGAAGTGGAACCGGTGGATATATCAACTTCAGGGTTTTCATCTGACTTATAAGAGAGGAACAAGTATCAATTTCAAGAATTATGCAGAGCTAATGAGCTTGATTACGATCCTCTACATTGCTCTGGAAAAAAACATCACAACTCTTAACATCTTCTTAGACCCTTTACTGGTTGTAATTCGGTTTCCGGGGAAAGATTGATGTTCAAACATCAGGATACAACCCCTACTTCAAAGGAGCCTTGATCTGAAATCTAGATTTTCCTCAATTTCTCCGGCCCACATAAACAAAGAACACAATTCTGAAGCAAACTTCCTAGCAAAGGAGGCTATCTCACTCGAGGTCGAGAAGATACAAGTGCAAATGTTAGATCTTCTAGATCATTCAGTAGTGCAATATGTCAACAAGGTAAATTCACACATGTAATTATAAGGTTCAAGGTGAGATCAACTCCCTTAAATAATATACTCTTTAGAACTTTTGTATGGGTTGAGTATAACTCTCCAACAATACTCTTATTTTTGTGGTTTAAGCTAGAATCACCAACTTTTCATATGGAACTCTTTATTGAGGAGAATCTTGTTCTCCCTTTTTTCGCTGTAAAATATTATCAGGTTAAGGATATCCTCCCTTTCTTTTTGCTGATGTTGTTTATCCAATAGAAGCTATCCTAAGGGTGTATGGGATGTAATTTTTCTCAATATGAATAAAATTACTGACTTTTTTCTTTGGAAACACACACACACACACATATAATCTAAGGCCAATCCAAATATGTGATCAATATAAAATATAGGACCAAGCTATCAATCCATGTGAAGGAGGCATTTTTATATGTTTCTTAGATCCTTCTAGGGATTTACAAGAATAAATGGTCCACAATCTAGAATAATTTTGAGATATGCATGTCGTGGGTTCCTTAACAACGATCAAAGTGGAATACTTCAAGTATGAAGTGATCCTTGGTTAATTTTAAACAAGTCAAGGGGGAATGCATGAGTTCTAGCTCTATCCCATTCATTGTGAATAAATTTATTAGGAAAGATTGAAACCATCAACTACAAGGAGTGAATGGATTCATGCTACCCTGAGGAGGAAGGAGAATGTTGAGTCACCACTTGGTTTTAGGAAAAATGGAGAATTCCTAGGGTGAAAAGAGAGATAGATAAAAGGGGAGATGAAGACAACTAGATTAATCATATTTTAGAGTTGATCATGTTAATCCATGGCTAATTTTTAATTAGGTCACAACATCAATCAAGTGTCGATAACAACATATTAATGAAGGAAATGAAATAACCTAAGGTTGATTCATCATAATTCCTTTGACAAGCTAATTAACCTATGTTGAAGATGAAATAAAAAAAAAGGAAAAAGGAAATAACTGAATCAGATGAGTGTCAATGTATGTGATCATGATTCTTGACCTGAAGACGAGAGAATCCTCTAAGAGAGTGTTCCACCTCCTAAAGAATCTCCATACTTAGCTCTATATCTATGCAAAACAAACTTGTACTTGATCTCCATTAAAAGACAATATATAGCACTAGCTCTACAATACGAAATAATGTAACAATGAAGTGTTGAATGGTGACTTAAAGTGCCCTCAAAAGGGTTGACACCTCCCTTTCTTTAGTTGTGTTAGAAATTCACTTGAGGTGGAAGATTTGAATCATCCAATGTCTATGAAGATACATAAGGATGATGCAACAAGTCTTCAAGGTTGGAAACACACTAATGACAATAGATCCTTGTAGAGGTGTTGGAGAAAACATGCAATAAGCATACAAAAATAATTAATAGGTGTTGTGGATCTAGATCAAGACATGAATCAAATCTAAGCATGCATCTACAAGATAGGGTTTCAAAAATCAAAGATTGGAAGAATTCCAAGGAGCTTACAAAGAGGAAAAGGAACCACCCCAAGGTGTATGTGAGCACTAGACTAACTATTTGAGAGGACAAGTTGTATGAAAAGTAAAACCACATGATTTGACCTTGTATTGTGAGTGTCTGAGATCATACCATGGAAAACACCCCATATATAAGCTTTATACTCTATGTGTCATGATACATAGTCGCGACTGTATTGCTAGAAAAGTATTGTTTCACTTTATGCCTTAAGACCATGAAAGTTTAAGGAAGGCTTGACTCAATTGACCCCCTAAATATTAAACCCAAATGGACTTGGGCCATCAGGGATTTGTAATTTATAATCCAAAGTAACTATGGATGTAATTGGGGGATTAAGCCCCAAACTAGACCCATAAAGTCAAAAAATACTCCAAAGGAGTGTGCCAAAGGGTCAAAGTGAACCAAAGAGCGTAACCAAATTTCAATTAAGTAGAGGTAAAGGTGGTAAAGGACATTACTTAAGCAAAATACAACCCTAATAATGAAAGCATCTAAACTAAGTTAGGGGGGACTCAATGATAGATATTCACCCTCTTGTAGAAGTTGTAGCAAGTTGCAAGGAAGGAAAGAAGCAAGCAATAAAGCAATAAAAGACAAATAGAAAATAGAGGCAACAATAATGGAAGATAAATGATGCATGGGGGAAAGCCTACTAGTGTACCTAGCATAAAATAAATTCATTGAATTCAAGGAGTGGTCATCCACTAGTTGGGTCACCAAAGTACCAAGCATTTTCATGTGACCATATGCCCCGAGAATTAGTTCAAGAAATTAGAGATATGGAACACGTATGTAGAGATTATGATGCCAAACATACATAAGGAAAAAAAAGATGGAGAAGAAACAAAATGCATGAAAAGAAAAGAATGTTGAGACGGGATACAAAAAAGTATAACCACTATGAAATCAAAGAAATGTTGAAATTATGACATGTGAATGTCAAAATGAGGAATTGAGGAATAAGTGTAACTACAATAGTTAAATATGAAAGAAATTGAGATAAGACTAAATATCAATAAAGGAATACAATAGTTATATTATGAAAGAGATTCCATAAAATAAATATGAGACAGAGAAAAAGAGGTTGATATTTGTACTTACCTTATTGCAAGAGCTAATAATATAGGTTAGCCAAGGCATAAGAGGTGTGAACATGGTGCTCTGAATAACCATTAAATCTATGTACTTGCAAAACAAATGTTTGCATCTTATTTGAGTGACATAATAATAACAACTCTTAGGGAAGGACATGAAGTGAGAAAAGTGAAAGGAAGAGGGGACAAGAGGTGACCATGCTAAGGATGAAATAAAAAAGGAAAGAGAGGTGAGGGGAAATGATGTTGATGCAACATGAGCAAAGGAATGAGTTAATAACACTGGCTATGAGATGGCTAGAGGGAGGAAGTTAAAATATTGGCTAGGTGATGATAATAACATGGAGGCAATGCCATTGGTGAAGCATTAGTAAAATTGTGAGGTGACCTACGTCATCATGGGGTTAAGGAAAGTGAGGATTCATATACTAGCATAGAGTTAGACTAACCATAGCAGTTAACAATATTAATATTATACTGACAAAGGAATGCAAGGAAACATACATTAGGAAGTATCCATTGAGGGTGTGAGAGATGATGATGAACATGGAGAACCAGTAAGGGAAAGAAATTAGAGGTGTAAATTCTAGGGGTAACCTAATGAAGGTGATAGTAAAAGTAAGGATATGTTAAGGTAATGGAAGTGACCTTATAGTTTTAGGATAAATGATGAAATCACAAAAGCCAACATTTGAGGGGAGAAAATAAGGGGAGAAATTGCAAGTCCTAACTAGGGAGAAGTCATCTCAATTTGGGACCTACCTAAGACAATGACCTCAAGGGATCCTTTAACTAGAATAAATACTAAGGAAAGAGGAAACCAATAAGAGAAAAGAGAATTCAAGGAATAGAGGCACTCCTTACCTTGATTGTCCAAAGGATAGGGATAAGGAGAGAGAGAGAGAGAGAGAGAGAGAGAGAGAGAGAGAGAGAGAGAGAGAGAGAGCACAAGATTCTAATAGAGGAGAAACAAAAAATAGAAATACAAAAGAGAGAAAGGAAAGGATGGATTCCCTGAGAAACTTAGGGCAGGCATGAAGGAGAAAGAGAGAGGGGTCTGATAAGACAAAGAGAGTCATCGGATGGTTAGTGAGAAATATATAGATACCTTGAGAAAAAGGATGGGTCTGCCACACTAATGAATTAAGGGATAGAGAAAGAGAGGAGTAATGTTTTTACTAAAGAAACAGGTTCAAGGGAATACTTGATCGAAAGGGAAAGAGAGGAGGGAGGGAGGCTATCCTATGAAGAAAGAAAGTAAAAAGTAGGAAATATCTAAGGAAGACGGTCTTTTAGTGATTGAGAGACCATGAAAGGAGGAGGAGGAATTAAAAGAATCCTACTAGAAAACCACATGTAAAGTTTTGGGAGGTAATCTTAATAAAACCTATGGAAGTACTTCAAATTCCTTTTATATAGGCTTGGGTTTTGTTTAAGGAGGAAAAGTATCAAATTGAAAATGGGCATCTTGTTTTAGAGAAGTGTCTTCTTGATATGAAACATCTTGTAGAGGGGAATGACATGTTGAGTTATTGAAACTTTTCAGGAAGAGGAAGAATTCTTCTGTTGAAGGATACAACATTCAACTATAGTGTGTGTTGTGCTTATGATACTTGCACCACTTGTATAAGAGAAGGCAATGTTTCACATCTAAGTATTTGTCATTAGTTGTATTGATGATTGTTTTAGGAGGGGGGGATAATATTCTTCAATCCTCTTTGGTGCAGGTACAATATAGGGATGAGTAGAAGGAGATGATGGATGTTCATCTTAAGAAACTTATTGAGGAAGGAAGGGTTTCTTAAGAGAGTTTGTAAGTTATGAAAATTATGTAAGGATTCACACTTCAAGTTTATGAATGTAGGGCATGAGTTCATTACTTGTCCTACATGGGTTGGTAGGTCATATGCTTACTTTGTTGGAAGAGAGGGACAAGTATGATTGACTTGGATAGGGTAGACAGTTCAAGTGATAGGCATCAGGTTGGAAGGAAGTGGTGGATATCCTCCATGAATAACTTGGCTTATTTAGTAATAAATGGAAATATTCCCTATGTTATAAGCTAGGGTATGCATTTTTGTAAGTGCACTTGGTTAAATACTAGGAGTATATTCATAATAATTATTTGAGTAATATGATATAGGTTAGACAAGTCTTAAGGGTATATCTAGTTGATGCCAAGATGCAAAAAACTAGGGAAAACAATACTCGAGTAAGAGATAGAGGACTCCATAGTCCCAAAGAATAAGGGAGGAAAGGAGAGAGAAAGGAGAGGATAAATCATTTTGTTAAGAGAGGGAAGGGTTGACATGAACTTTCTAGTGGATTTTACACTAAATTAAGAACCCTAGGGTGATAATAGAGATACATAAAAGGAGGGATGGAGGTCAATAGATTAATTATGGTTTATATTTGATTATGTTAATATAATGTTGTAGGTTAATTAGGATACTTTGATTAGGTCTCAACACCATTCAAGAAATAAGAATGAATTATAAAAGGAAAGTATATACCTAGGGTTGATTCATTGCAATTCCTTTGATGAGTTAATTAACCTAAGTGTTTGAGATTAAATCAAAGAGAGAAAGGAAAGAAGTCACCCTAATGAGCATTGATGTAGTTTCTACGGCTTCTTGGGCTGAAGATGAGAGATTTTCTAAACCTCTAAGATATTTTTTCTTGGGATGAAGATGAAGCAATGAGCCTTTAAGGTAAGGGAAAGAGATCCTTGTAGAGGTTATGGAGAAGGAAAGTATCGAGCAGCTTGTTGGGCCCCTTTTTTGAATTTTGGAATTAGACATGTTGAGATACGAGGAAGGGATAGGGTGGTGAAGGATCAACAATTAAGACAAATGGGAGTCACACCTTGCGAAGTAAAGATAATTAGTAGCACTAAGAAGCATCAAAATTAAAGGAATATTATAACCAAAACAATAAACGTGGTTCTAGGTGAACAAAGGGTGGAGTGGTGAAAGGAGGAATACACCCGACCAAAGCTAAAAAAAATACAATGAGTTTATCAAGGTAAGATTGGATGAAGAATAACAGTCTTTCACATTTTCAATGTACCTTCCCATTCTCAATCATGACATTATATAATGTAAACGATTAAGCCTGAAAGAGGTTTGGTTATCAATTGATTTGGTATGGTTATCATTATCGTGTAGATGTTCATTGCTAAGCATTGGTGTCACTATGGAGTCACAACTAGTATAAGGGATTTTGGGTTGATGTTGGTTCTACTCTTTGGTAATGCATTATGTATGGTTGTGGTATTGGCTAATTAATATATGATGTATTGGTTCTCATTGAAGATTAATGGAATGAGTGTCTATTTAAATTTATTTGCTGTATTTATTTTAGATGGTGATGTTGTATTATATTATTAGTCCTTATATGTGTTGATGAATGAATGCAATCTACTTGAACCTATGTCTCATTCTTAAGTAAGATGGTGGTTCTAGTTGTGTTGGTACTTGAGTCAATAAATGCCCTGATACTAATTATGATATGATGGATTAAACTTGACATAATAGTTAGGGTGAGAGTATGAATACTAGACTAATTGTTGGTCATGACAGTCATATTGTATGAGTCATGTACAAGATTTAGTCTTGGCACAATGCTTTGAGTGATACCTTCCCCATTCACGGGGATTGAAAAATATCAATGTTAGACTACAATGGACCCCCATTTGTTGGACACCAATGTAGAACCCCATTATAAAATTGAGCCAACAAATGATTCCATTGTCAGGACCCTTCACAATGTGTATGACATTCGAATACTATGACTAGAAAGTTGACTCAGAGCTATGTGGAATATTCAAAGTTCAAGTAGATTGATCTCTATAAGGAGTAGTGCATTATTGATAATCCATCCCATTAGAATCATGAAAACAACGACAATTATGAAATATTTTGGGTAGAGTTTCTAGTGGTGTTGTTTGAATGATGGAGTATACTAGGAGAACACCTATGGACTACTTACAAGAGTAGGAGAGATATATCGTGGAATATTACTGAAATAGTTTACAACATGGGTGAAGATGTTATTTGCGAAATAGGATTTTATGCCCTTTTACTTGCCAACCATTTTAGCATAAGCCCATGTGCTTGAGGGTAACTTGGGATGGAATTGGTGAAAGTGTGTAAGTGAAGGAGGATGGTACCATGGGGAAAGCACAAGGTCTATAAACAAAAAAATGAGAATTAAAAAAAGAGGTGATAACCAAGAAGTGGGGGGTGATAAAAATAGGATAGGTCCACTAGAGAGAGGAGGTAGTGAAGAGAACGATGGATATAAAAAGGTGCATTGAAGCACATATTCAGGAGTTGGAAGGTTGTGAAAAAAGGAGAAAGGGTTGACATGTATTTGAAAGAGAGGTAGTTAGTAATAGAGTAAATACCAAAGAATGGATTGGATGGAGATGTGATGTCTCGAGAGTCAATAGAACCGATGAATGGGGTGAAGAAAATGAGAGTGCTTGTTCAGTCAAATTAATTGGGGAAAGTACAATATGAAGTTACAGTTGAGGGAAATGCAGGTGAGATCATGGAAAATAGAATGAACATTGAGCCATAAGAGGAAGAGACACTCAATGATGTGTTTCAATTGTTTGAAATATAAGAAAGATGAGCAACACATATGGTAAAATATAAGGATAGTAGAGACAACCTATGATAGTCACCTACTCTTGTGCACATTGAGAAAAAAGAGGTAATAATTAATCTATTTTCTAGTTCTAGTTTACAGGCACCTTCTCATAATGGAGTGAAAACTATTAGTGGAAGAAAGCCAAGCGTAAAGTGGGAGTATGGGTAGTGGTATGAGTGGAATAGTATGATTCAATTCTAGTTCATGAAGAGGAACTAGTTTAATTAGTCAGCTAGGTCCCTAAGCTTTCCTTTTAGTGAACAATCCAATTGGAAACATGGATAGAGTAGTTAAAATACATCAATGCACCTCCTAAGTTATTGATAAAATGTGATAATGATTCAAAGTAGCATTGGTTCCACTTCAAATCAATCTAGACAGAGAAAAGGGTCACAACCCAAAATGCCAAATGGGCAGAGTTCCAAACCACTTTTAGGGGAGGTCTCTATAATGGTATATGAAATTTTTCCAATTTGACCCTCAAGGTACACCTAAGACTATGGATGAAGTGAAATATCAATTTTTTGTTGAATTTTAAGGCCAAACTCGGAAAAATAGAGTTGTATTAAGCTAAAGGAGATAAGGTATATGATTGATTAGAGTATATGGGATTACAAATACCAGTTCCACAACTTGAATAGTAAAATCACTTACCTAACCCATGATACACAACATAAGGAGTGGCTCATTCAAGATTCATACCCTAGGACAAGGTACCTTTGATCCAACATAAGTAAACCACTGAATGAGAGGCCTTAGTGTAGGATATGAATATTGAACCAATGAACAAGTATCCAAGCACAATCAGAGAAGGTGATGTGGTCATGTCCTCAACTAGTGAAACACCTAAACTTGCCTAGTTCCAGTCACAATTGTCTACCTTGAAATGATTTATGCTAATACAAGTAGTAAATGAGTTTGGTGCTTTGTGTGTAAAAGAGAGGGTCACATGGAGAACAAATTTCCTTCACCAAGAGTTAGAGTTATTACACCCAACCCAATGTCACCACCAACTATATTCTTGATGTAATAGGTGGCTATTGTGATATCTATAAGACCTATGACCACCCCCCACATCTCTATTGAATGTTGTAGAAGTATACTACTACCACAACCCTCATTCTCTGTGATTTTTCTAGTGTGTCAATCCATATTAAAATTGTTTTACCTGACAAGTGTTGGTAGAGAAATTTGAGAGCAGCTCCTTCTGGGTAGAGGAGGTGAATTTTGAAGTGGCTAAGGGAATGGGGTGAGGGGGATATGGTAGAGGTTATAGAGGCGTATATGGATGATGATATAGAGGTGGTAGGAATGATTGTAACATGATTCCTATAAAATTCTATAATTGTGATGAAGTGGGGCACATCTCCAAATATTGTTCGCATCTAAGGAGGGTGTGATGTGTCCATTTCAAGGCCATGTGTCACACAACTAAAGAATGAACTCAACCTAATATCCAAGTGGGATTCTATATTAAGAAAATGGAATGTGAACCTAGTAAATTATGAACCCTAGTACATCATAGAAGTTAAGTATATCAAGGTTAATGTGGTAATCAAAGGTGGGGATTGCATAGGATTTGATGATTTCTGATAGGAACTTCACCACATAAATAAGGTTTCCCTTATGGGCCTTGGGTTTTATGCAAAAAAACATAATGAATATTATAAAGACGCCTGCACCTCCAAGTCTATGACTCCTTGGTTGACAATTTAATATTGGGAATTAATTGACATATAAATTTACCAACATCTTGGTTAAAAATGGGGTATCTCCTTAAATGTTTTAGACATATTAGTTACATGTCTCATATGAAACCAACATTCAATACTCTTCATAAACATAGGAAATGGTTCCATATAATTTACTTGCATTATGGGACACAAGTGGTAGTTGATAGGTGTTTAAGGGAAAGGATAAAGGGGAGGGATATAACTCCCCACTATGCCCCTAGTGCTTTCTCACTCTTGAACCTACATTGGCAATGGTGAGGAAATGTTACACCAAAATATCGTCATCATGAGATATGTATCTTTGACTTGTCCTAATTCCTAAAGAATTAATGCTAAACTGACTGAAGGAAAGGATTTGGCATGTTTTTTTCCCTACATTGTCACACTAACGCACCTTGTATATTGACAACATGTGTTAGGTCCTTGACGACGCACTTTGCACATTGACAAAGTGTGTTGCTGACACTGTTTGCATTTGATCAGCATGTGTCACCCTTCAATGACGCAGGTTGCTAGTTGACAAAGTGTGTCACTGTCAGTTAGGAAGGAAAAAGAGAAGCTTCGGGAGCCTTCTAGAACAAGTGTCTTCATGGAGGCTTATCCCAATAAATCAGTGAAGGTGGCAGCCGAACCCCTAACTTCTTGAGATGATCCCTTAGCCTTCTCCATCAAATCCTCAACTCCTTCTATCCTCTTTGGCATATATATACAAGCTTCCTCTTCATGGTTGGGAGAGGATGAATTAGAGCACCCAAATGCAGGAGAAATTCTGCTAGAGTTGAAATCCGTTCATCCATTGGAGACAAGATTGGATCTTTGAGACAAAGATTAGTTGGAATAAATTACAATGTCAAGGCAATGGTTGTAATCTCCTCTTCTCTATATTCATTAATAATTCAATATATTATCTTTCCATAAAGGTTTATTGTGCATTGTAGATCTTTAGAACTTGTTTCCTTGACCACTTGTTTAGGTTAATCAATATTACTTGTGTCTTTCACTTGTGTTTCCTCTTGTTTGCTCTATTTTGTTTTGCAACTAGGCATTTAAGATCGCATAAAGAAAGGAGAGACTACTCCTATTACAAGGTGAGTAATGTGCCCTATTCTAGTACTTTGATTAATCAAGGAAAGTGTTTGCATTCTATTGTGTTTTGTTCTAGATCTAAACCATTTATACTAGGGACTTTGGTCTTTGTCTGCATTGACCAAAAGATCCACAAACAGGAAATACGTCACTTTTTTTGGAGTTTACAAGTGAAGGTGGGATATTTATGTTCATGAAATTTTCTAATGATTTTCTCAAGAATGCGGCAAGGTGCTTTATTACCCTCTATTTCTCGTCATTTCATGTTTTAGTTGGTGTGAAGAATGTGATGACCTCTTCAATATATGCAAGGGAAGTTTGGTTTTGTGAGAGTCTATGACAATTGATTTTGGAGGGAATTAGCTTCTTAAATATATTTGACATAGGTAAGAGATTAGATTCTCTAACCTTTGTCTTTGTTATTACCCTCTATTTCTCGTCATTTCATGTTTTAGTTGGTGTGAAGAATGTGATGACCTCTTCAATATATGCAAGGGAAGTTTGGTTTTGTGAGAATCTATGACAGTTGATTTTGGAGGGAATTAGCTTCTTACATATATTTGACATAGGTAAGAGATTAGATTCTCTAACCTTTGTATTTGTTATAACTCAATTTCTATCATCCAGTCTCTGTGAAAGGTCTCTTGGTAGCACCCTTCTTGGAAAAAAAATAGTATTTTTTGGTTATGTCAATTTTGGCTATGTGGGTCAATCTCTATCACCCAGTCTCTATGAAAGGCCTCTTGGAAACACCCTTTTTTGAACTTTGTTTTTGGTCTTCGTTGGTTGTGTCAATTTTGATTTTGGGGAGAGGTTGTGGCTATTGGAATCCTTATCATCGTTCACTGATATGACAAGTAACCTTGGACATGGAAGTGATACTAGGGATGGAATGTATGAAATTAGGAAATTATAGGGAACTTGTCCAATCAACTAGAAGGTATGTACTGGGGCTTTGAGTATTTAAACATACATATGGAAAAGCATGTGTCCAAACAAGAATAATTGGAATCTCAACTTAAACAACATAGATAAAATCAGAGAAAATGGCTAGTGACCTTGAGATGCTTACACCATTATTTTAGGATTTGCAAGAAGCTCTTAGTCACTTGTTGTATCCCCCTTGTGTCTATTGAATCAGTTAAGGAATAAAGTGTTGATGAAGATAATGTATAATGGTTAGAAGCATCCCTAGAAGGACAAAAAAGGGCCCTTGAACATCCTGAACTTGGAATGGATGATATATCCATGGAGAAATCCCATAGTGGGCGTGTCTTTGTTCAAGATTAACTTAGTCAATGATGTTTACTTCCATGTTGTTACTTGATCACTTTTTCAAGCAATATAGCTATAGAATTATAGGACATAATTTTAGTTCTTGCATGTAATAGGCATACTTTTGAGTCGAATCGTAGTCTTCCGATCCAAATCTATAAGACAAATTTTGTACATTATATGAACTCTATGTACTCAATGTTGTTTGAATCTTGACAAACTATTTTATTATATACAATTTCTATTAATTTATGTGAAAAAAAAAACATAATGGATTTGTAGAAATAATGAATACGACATTGATGGAAAAGGAAAGAAGTATGCTCAATGGTGCAGAGTTATCATATAAATTCTCTATAAGGGTAGTGGATATTGCATGTTACTTGGTAAATTTATTACCTACATTAACATGGGTTGACAAAACTCCACATGAAGCATGGATTGGTAAAAAACCATCTCTTAAACACCTTAGAGTTTTTGGTTATGATGCTTATGTGCATGTTCCAAAGGAAAAAGGGAGTAAGTTGGATAATAAAGCTAAAAAATGTATATTTATTCATTATAAAAAAGGTTGTAAACTTTGAAACCCATTAATTAATAATATTGTATATAGTCAAGTGTTGTATTTAGAGAGGTTTAAGTTGTTCTCAAAGAGGAATTCCAACCAAAGGAAGAAGAACCAAAGACAATAGAGTTTTATTTGGAGGGTGAATAATCCGACTTGACATCAGAAGATGAATTGTAAGAGGAATAACCCCATTCTCCATTCTTGGGGAAATCGATTAGAGAAATAAGGAAAGCATAAAGGTATACTCCCCCTAATTTTTTCTCTTTGTTTTTCTATCTATTACTAATGATGATCCTATAACTATTAGGGAGGCGGTGGATTCAAAGGATAGTAAACTTTAGAAGCAGGCCATGATTGAAGAAAGAGATCCCTTCAATAAAAATGAGACTTGGGATCTAGTTGAGTTGTCAGTTGAAAGAAAACCTATTGGTAGAAAATGGGTGTTTAAGAAATTGGATGCAAAAGGTAAAGTAGAGAAGTTCAAATCTTGCCTAGTAGCAAAGGGATATCCCTAGGTGAAGGGAATTAATTTTGGCGATATTTTTTTATCCTTATGCTATACTAACTTCTATTATAATTATGTTGTTTATCGATACTACTTTTTCTCCTTAAATACAACAAATGGATGTGAATATCGCATTCCTACATGGTGGTCTTGAAGAAGACATCTACATGAAAAAACCATAAGGCTTTGCAATGAAGGGAAACGAGGAGTTGGTTTGAAAGCTAAAGAAGTCCCTATATGGATTATAATAATAACCAAGAGTGTGGTATCAAAATTTTGATACTTAAATATTAGGACTTGGTTTCTCGAGAAGCAAAGTTGATTACTATGTGTATTCCAAGAAGGTCAACAACCATTTTATTTTTGTGGTCTTGTATGTTGATGATATGATGTTGATTGAAAACAACAAGAAAATAATCAAGGATGTGTAAGCTCAACTGTCTTTTAAGTTTGATATGAAATATATTGGTTCTGCAAATTTTATTTTGGGCATGTAAATTAAAAGAGATCGAGAAAACAAGAAACTCTGGTTGAAGCAGAGGAAATATGTTGAGACAATATTGCAGAGGTTTAATGTACACGAATGTAAACCGATAAAGTTCCCTATTCCTATTGGTGAAAATTTATTTGCATATCAATATCCCAAGACTCAATAAGAGGTAGAATACATGTCTCATGTTCCCTATACTAATGTTGTTGGAATTATAATGTATAGTATGCTTTGCACTAGATTAGGCATTACCCATGCAATGGGAATTTTGAGTAGGAATAAGTCAAAACCAGGGGAGGAACATTGGACATATGTAAAGAGGATATTTATATATTTGCATCGCAATTTATATTATTCAATCTACTAGCAAGGAAGACCTAGACCTCACAAAGACATAGATATGTAGGGATTTGTTGATGCAAATTGGGTTGGAGATCTTGACAATAGAAGATCTACAAGTGATTATGCTTTTAATTTATTTGGTGGAGAAATTAGTTGGATGAGTAAGAGGTAGGCTATAGTTTCATTATCAACTCTAGAATATGAGTGCATGGCATCCACTCATGAAAGTAAGGAAGCTATATGTTTGCAAAGATTGTGTTGAGATATTAGTTTTTTTAGAAAGTAGTAAGGATGCGTTGTGATAAATCAAGAGCAATTTTTCTGGGAAAGAACTATGCTTATCATTCCAAGAAAAAACATATTGATGTACAATACAGTTTTGTTAGAGATGCGATTGAAAAAAAAAGTATTGTTGGAGAAGGTTGATACCTTGAAGAATGTTGCATATTCATTGACAAAATATGTTAGTAATAAAATGTTCTCTTGGTGTAGAGAATCAATGGGCATTGCTATCCTTGGTAGCTAGTTGCATGAATGCTTTCCCCTTGCCCCTATTTTGAAATAATACAATAAGTGGGAGAATGTTGGACATATTTTGTACTCTGTATAGGTTCCCAAAGCAAGGGGAGGGACTGAGGAGGTAGTCATCCCCCCTGATTGGGGGGCACATGAGGGTAAGTGGGCCCCTTGGAAAAAAAATTGGTATGTTTTTTGTTCATTTTTGTTTTCCGTCCAATGACTTTTTGACCCATAGTAAATTGATTTTGGTTAAGGAATTAGGGTTGTAATATAACCTGGGTTAACTTGGATTAAGGTCTTGAATACTATAATATTGTATTTTAAATGGTGAATATAATATAATGAGATAGAGAGAGAATTGACTCTTAGTTAAGATGGTTTTCCCAATTAAGGGTTTTTAGGGTAAATACAATGAGATAGAGAGAGGAGTGAATCCTACTATGTGTGTGCATACCATTGTTATTTCTTGTGTTTTAGGTTCTATTAGTATTTCTTTTCGTGCACATGTTTATCAAACTCTTTATTTTTCCTCTGTCTTTTTCTTGGTAATGATGGTGCCAAAAATCATGAGCCCCATGAACCAATACCTAGATAGCACACACTGAATCACAATCCGCCTTACCAAAGAGACAATAGGTCTTTGAAATCAAGGATAAAAAGCTCCAACTCGTGAGAGAAGAGAATTTTCTCATGCATCCATAACTAAGGTTGAACCATCCACATACCCATCCCATTTATACAGTTAATCCCACATAATCTTCTCCATCTCGTCCTAGTAGAATTCATAAAGGGGAATTCCCATGAGATCACATGGAGACGGAAATAGTGTGTCCATTGAACCCCATATGAATGTATGTTGATGTGTCCTTACCACTTGTTTAGTTGATATAAAAAAATCATTAAGAGGTTGATTGGTGGATATAATACGTAGGGGAGGTTGAAATTAGCATCCCCTCCCCAATTTTTCCAAATATTTATTAATGATAGGTGATAGGCCTTATTGGTCATAATGTCATCCCTTGGGTTGAGTCTTCTCAATGTGTGATAGAACTTGACATTATCCATACCTTCAACCATTTTTTGAGTTTTTCAAGCAACCTTTTCATGCATGTTTTCTTTAGGATAGTGTTTTTGTGAGCCACATGGAATATGACTATCATTAAGTTTCCTACCACTGTCATGCTTTTGATTCCTTGCCTCTTCATAATCAAAATTCCTTACCAAATATTCTATTTTTCTGGTTCTTTGGCTAAGTTGGATTAATGATGATTCAAGGATGATTTTAAATGATACAAAATTATAATTGTTATTGTTAAGAAGAAAGATGAATTAATAACATGAGTCAATAATTTAATAGATACACTCATAATGCTAGAGCATAAGCAAATCAAAGACTAACTTTTGCATTAGCAAGAGTATTTATAGAGTGCTACAGTTATTTAGTCCATTCAAATGAATTGTTAATGGTATTATTATTTATGAATGTTATCATGGAACTTTTAATAATTATCTAAAGAGCAAGTCAATCTTATAGAAAAAGTACCTTCTAATCAAATTTAATAAGAATATGAGTACATTTCAGGCATGGCATAAGTCAACCATGATCCAAGATTTGTGCATGGTGGAATGATGCCCTTTTAATTTTGTCCTGTAATCATGGATGCTTTCTATAAAAAATATTGAATCAAGTTATTAGTTTTTTTTTAGAGATACTTCTTATATTTACAATGCCATATTTACAATCATACCCACATCTTAGGGATTTAACCTGAGTCTCCACATTAATACAAGTTTGTTCACCTCCCTGCTTACCGATAGGCCACATTCGTGTGGGTGAATCTAGTTATCAGTTATTAATGCTTTCCATAAAGTATTTTTTTAACCAAAAATTAAGTAGCTTGAAATCCCTCAAAATACATTAATGAAAATTACACTTTAAAGACAAGTTGTAAAACTAAAAGAAAGTTAATGATAATCACTTTGTTGTGTGACTCCATAGAGTTTTGTATCATTTGGAGTTTGAACATAAAGCAATTTTATGAACGATAAATTGGGTCTAGCCCAAGTGATTCTGTGAAGGAGTGTTATCCTCCCATCCACTCGTAAGTGACATGTTGAGTTCATAATGATTATATTATTGACTTGCCATTGTGCCATAAAGAATCTAGATTTTACCTTGGGTACCATCCTTGAAATGAAGATAAGTTTTGGGGATTAATTTACTTGAAAAAAAAAACAATTTCTATGAACTTTTATATATATATATATATATATATATATATATTCCTTAACTTGGGATATGATATAATAGTTGATTACATCGGTCTTTGAGATTCTATGTAGAACATTATAATGTTGTTGGGATACATTGGAAGGAGTGCATTGCTACCTTTATAATGTTGTTCAGATATATATTCCTTCAATTTAAAATAAATTTGTATACTAAACAATTAAACAATTATTTGATAAAAAAATATTTTTTTATAATTTCAAAAAATATATAATTAATATCAAATTATAAAAATGATTAATTATTTGCATTTACAATTAAAAATATTAGTTATTTATTATTGAACCTTGTTAAAGTAGGATGTATGTTTTTGTTATTTACCGCTTCTATTAATTCATTTTCATGTTATAATTTTTTTAATGAAGTTTTGCAATGTTTTTAAAAAATACTTCATTAAAATGATTTTTTTGAAATAAGAAATAATTTAAATATTTTTAAAATTTCAATTATTTAATTTTTTTATTGGTTTCGATGGGACATAAATCTCTAAGATTGTGTTTTTGTCTTTTTAAGAAATAACATTAGCAACCTTTAAATGTCATTGTTGACTTTTGTTTATTAAATAAATATATTGATAAAAAAAAATTATTATTATCAAGTTTATAAAAAAAATAACAAAATATCATTCTCCAAAGAGAATATTGGTCCCAAACAAAAACAAATTAACTATATATTATAAAATATATATATAACTTAAAAAAGTTAAATTAAAGTTTTTAACAAAATTTAATGTTTAATTGATATGGTTGCTTCTAGAATTTCATGAAAATGAATATATTATCCAAAAACATTAATCTGATCGAGACAGCTGCTTATTATAATTTTGAGACAGTCAATACTTTAACTTTTACCAAATTGAAATTTATCAGGTGATGAGAATCTAGGTTGGAAACCAATAAAATATATTATATACTAAAAGCGTCAACTTTTATAGTTTAAACATAACTATCAAGTTCTCGAGGCAAAGGAAGAAAATCGGTCACATCAATTATTACACGTCCCAACCAATATAGTCACCTCCAGTAGTCAAGTCAGTAGTCATGTAAAATGAAAAGTATTGTAAATTATAATTCACCTCAAGTAGTCATGTAAAATGAAAAGTATTGTAAATTATAATTCACCTCAAGTAGTCATGTAAAATGAAATGTATTGTAAATTATAAGTGAAGAATTCAATTCACTCATTTTGTTTATTCAAATGTTTCTTAGCCTTTTACATTATTGGTTACTACATTATTTTATTTTTTCAAAACATTTCAAAATTTAAATGATTCAATAAAAAAATTAAATATATAATTTTTTGAAAGAAATAAAAGATCGCAAAGCTCCTTCTTTCCACGACACTCTGTGAGATCAATAGCTTCTTCTACCCAGTATTTCCAGTGGTATGCTCATTCAAGTGCGGAATTTATCTCGAGCAAAGATTTTTTGTGCAAATAAATCCCCTTTTATTTCCCCTATCTTCAATTTAATTGTTAAAACCTCAATCACTTGGGCTTTTCTTTCCTGCAAATAGCTAAATTCAGCAGTGTTCCCCAACAAATATCTAAATTCTTCACCTAACATGCTTATGTGTTCCTCGACAAATCTCTAAATTCAGCTGTGTTCTCCCACCCAACGATCATCTAATTCACATATAGCAACATTTTCTTATACAAATTGTAATTCGGTTATATTAACCATCACGCTGGATACCAATTGCTCCATCTTCATCTTCGATTCAGGGCGTTTGTAATGAAGGAGGACTAGGAATTCCACCTTTGCCTAGTCTGGCTTCCACTTCTCTCATAAAATTGATAACCGGTTTTCTGTCGAATTCGTACTTATGGGCATTAGTATTAGTATCAGCCCTCTGCTCCTCATTATTATTGCTACTGTTGTTGTTTCGATTTCCTCCTTCCATTCTTTCCAAATGACTGATCGCAAATGATATAGAACTCAACAATATGCTCACGCATATGAACTTTCTCGCATGCCAAGCATATGACAAGATGTAAGAATAGGGTTCTTGCTACTAATATATACTTATTCATGATCTGATCTCATCATTTGTTTTGTAAAGCCGACAATGGCATTGTCACTTTTGAAGGTTCATATGTAAATTAATGGGCTTGAGAATGATTCTAAATTTCATCATAGTGTGTTTTTGCTTAATCTCAAGTTCAGAGGTGGCACAAGGTCAATGCACACCACAGTTTCCTGCATTAGTGGTGTTAGGAGACTCTACTCTCAATGCTAGCAACAACATCAACACATTGGCTAAGTGTAACTTCCCGCATTAGGAGAGATATTTTCCTGGTGGCATACCCACTGGATGCTTCTCTAATGGAAAGCTTACTTAAGATTTCTTGGATATAACCTCCAAATACTCAACATTTATATTTCTATATACATTCGATGGGTTGATTAATTTTTCTCAGTCTCATACCTATATCTTTTGAGATGTAACTTCAGCCGGGTATCAAAGAAACAATCCCTGCATACCTCGATCCACAATTGACATCCAACGATTTAGTAACCGGAGTCACGTTTTCCTCCTCCGGAGGCTACGACAATGCAACTCAGAGAGTGGAGTAAGTAAAATCCATTACTAGTTTAGGCGATCATGTGCATTGAACTTACTTGGTTTCCTGTACTAAAAGTGATATTATTCTACATGTTTTTGTAGAATGTAATAAGTTTTTAGCAACAAATACAGTATTTGAGGGAATACAAATCACGGTTACAAGGTATTGTAGAACAACAAGAGCTTTCCATAATTATTAGTGAGTCCCTTTACTACATTGGTACGGGAAATGTTGATTTCAGCGTTAGTTATTTTAATTTCAACCCTTGGAACCTTCCATATAACCTTGGCCTGCAGTTTACTGTCTCCCAATAATATGTAGATTATCTCATAAGCCTTGGTTCCAAATAGATCCAAGTTACAACCATACTGATGTTTCTCTTATTTAACTTCCATATTCATATTAGGTTCCAAATATATCCAGGTTACAACCATACTAATGTTTCTCTTATTTAATTTACAGATTCAAATTCTTGGGAAGTATAATTTTTTGTTAAGCATATGTAATATTCTTTGTAATTATTTGGATGTAGGGTTTATAGTACAATTTTTACAGTTTAAAAGTAGAGAAAAAAAATATGCATTTTATAATAATTTAGGGTTACAGTCTGGTAGGCTCCATTGGTCTAGGAGGACGTTAAAATACACCTCTAAGAAGTTAAAAATTTGAAATAAACATTTGTGCGTGTGGTAGAACAACTACATACCTGTGAGTGGGGATCACTTTCATGTAAGGGAAAATGGCTTTGTTTTAGTCACAAGCACTATATGTTTGTCTCCACAAATTTAACGAGCATCTACAACTGCTAATTTCTCCGGATAGCATCAACTTCAGCCTACAACTGTTGATTCACGCCTGATTTTCTCTAGAGACTAATTTTATTGGAAAATACGGATCGTGCAAAACTTCATTCTTTGAGCTTTAAGCAAAACAGCCTCTGAACACCTTTCTTTGAACTAATTTGTCCACGGCACGTCGAATTCAGGCGAGCTCCCAACATCTCTCAAAAAGACATCTCCGCAACTGCTTTTTTTTCAAAAGCCTCTCTGACACGGCCATTTCAATAGAAGAAATCCAAATTCCTACTCAATGGCCACTATTTTCGCAGAAAACCTCTCCAAAAATACCATCCGGACATGAATCTGAATTTCTCCATCGATGCAAATTTCAACCCCTCTCATATTCTAAACTTCCTCCCTGCTTTCTTGCTTCTCTCCTCTAAAATTTTCCCTCACGGTGTGAGCGTCCACCCCGCGCGGATCGCTGGATTTGCCTAAGTTGGTGTTGATACCATGACAGAGATGGCACCTTCTCCAGGACGACCTGTACAGAAAAGAGGGATAATTGTTCACCGCTGCATAACACAAGTGGAGACCAACATTAAAAAACTAAAAAACTGTACAGTTCAGACTTCATGAGAATGCAGAAACATTGGATGTCGTTAAACTCTTCGCTGGGGAAAGGACAACAATTCCCCAGACTTACAGAATGATAAGAACAAACAAAGATCAGACAGTATAAAGCATAGCATGCTACGGGATGAGCGACCCCATATTACACCTACAAAGGTCATGGGGAAATTCTAAAACTCTATAGAGCCGAGTTGTGACAGAGATAACAATCACACTATGATACTATTGGTGCAAGGCCAAGAGCTCAAACCATGCATTCCTGTGATTCGTGAATTGTACAAGGAGGTGACCAAGGGAAGTTAAGCCTGCCAGTGACTGTGTGAGTCCAGTGAAACTAGAAGTTTTAAAACTAGCCATCATATGTCAATTTGGAGCCATGGGTTGTTGATGCTACAGATATAGGGTTGATACTACAGTTGCAAGGCATGCAAATGTAGGATAACGGGTTATTTCCCTCGATTGTATTGCACCTACTCCATCGAAAACTGCATGCCGCCATGCCATCTATCGAGGTGATGCAGGTCTAGGTGCTTGTCAGAGCATGAATATTTTGCTTTACACGACACGTGCCATTGGAAAACCACATGCCATCTATCGAGGTGATGTCACGTTTAGGTGCTTGTCAGAGCGAGCATGCAGAGTTTGCTTTACACGGCAAGTGTAATAGACAATGGAAAAAATTGAAAAACCAAACTTGGATTCTGTCATGATGCCGACAAAAGAGGATTCATTCATTACATGCACTGTCCAAGACCTGCGCCTGTCCTCTGGGCAAGTGTGATGTCAGCCTGCAGCCCCCTCTTGGGAACCAAGAAACGAGGACAACGTCAGCTTCCTTTATCCAATAAGATTTCAAAAAAAATGATTTTTAATAATTCCATTTAATATAATAAATATTTTAGACTATAAACAAACTATAGTCAAAGCAAAATATTATAGAGTCTAAACCCAAATTAATAGGTTCTTGCCGATACACAGATGATCCCCTTTGGGGACATAAAAATAAAAGGTGATTGTCACTTTTCATGTGATGTTTTGATTTTGATGTAATAAATTCTATATATTTTTGTTTTTATGTTTTTATGGGGACAATTACTTATACATGTGACAAATTTTATAAATTATTTTTATGTTATTATGATTTATCATTTACTTTCTCAAGTTCTATATTCAACTTTCTCATATTACGTATTTACTTTCTTATTTTTTATATTGGCATGGACTAGCCACTTTGTGGCATATTGACTTGTTTTTCATGCTTATAGATTCTCTTCATTATATTATAACTTCATATCAATAACGGAAGATGACATTGGAGATAGAGGACCTATAGGACTTGTAGGTCTGTTGTTTAGTGTTTTTGTTGGTATGTTGGTAGTTTGTCAAGTTTATGATTTTTCCAATTTTTGCAGGGTCTGCTGATAATTGTCTGGGTTTCCATGAATATCGGAGCGAATTCCGGTGATGATGATTTTTGGAACTCCTTGTCCCTTCTCTATTCTGATGAGGAGTTCCAAGAGATTTACAATAGCTACTTAGCCTTAAGGACTTGGGCCCTTTCATCAAAATAAGGGTTCCCTGAGGGGCCTCCGGCCTGTCCTATGGTTTCTCACCCAATTTCTTTCAACCAAGTATGTGTTAAGCCTGGTCCTTGAACCCTCCACTAGATTCTCAGGGTTGCTAGAGGTGATAATTTCCATCCTGAGGGATCCATTGTTATCCCAAGACTTCTTTTGAGGGAGGTCATTTGTCATGTCTGCCATCCTTTCAAGGTTTTGAGCTTATGTCTCGAGTTAATCCACTTAAGGATGAAAACTTGGAGAAGGCATCGAGTCAGAAGTTTCTAGTGGAGGATGTTATTTGTGGGGGTGTTCCTGGTGGGGAAGAGGGTTTTGAAGGTGTATGGATTGCTAAGATTGGTGGTTGAGATGGTTTTGCAGATGGTGGGTCTGCAAAGACTTGTGGGTCTTCAGCTCCTCCTATATCTGGGATAAGTTGTATGGTCATAGAGCATGTGATAGAAGAGCACAAAAGGCCCTCAAGGTTAAAAAAATTTGGGTTGAAATGGTTCTCGGACATGATATTGAGCTAAAAATAGTGAGCACCCTTCATAAAACTGCATTGGAGGGAAATTTCCAAGGTCTTAGAAGTAATTACTCTTAATATTAAGTCTTGGGTGGATCTTTGGTGGAAGCCCATCTTAGGTTATTCCCCCAAAACCCATGTTCTAGTGAAGGGATAGCTAGCTTTTGAATTTGGGAAGGAGGATGATATGAAGCTGATCTTAGTGGAATACTAGTGAAGGGGAGAATTGAGCCTCATCTTAAAGCCCTGGAATCAGGGAAATTTTTAGGGGCGAAATTTCGCCAATTGGCTATTTTTGGGGGTTTTTTTCAAAAAATAAATTCGCTATTTGGTCATTTTTAGTCTCTAATATCGCCTACATTTACATAAAATATGCTTTTTATCATAATATTCGCCAAAATTTACAAATTTCAATAGTAAGTTGTATGTTTCATATTTGATATATATATATTTAATCCAAAATAATCGCCTAGAATACTATACTTAAGTATAATTTTATAATCCTTAAAAAAATACCATGCCTGGAATGTCTCCTTTGACCCCCGGATTGAGTCATTTCTCATTCATAATTTGTGGGTACTCCTCCCTAGCTTTCCATTCAAGTTATTGTCTCTAGAATTGTTTAAGGAGTTGGGTAATCGCCTGGGAAGGTTCTTGTTCTATAATGAATTTCGAGAATATGATTGATAATAATATGGCGTACTTCCTGGTGGAGTTTGACATTTCTCAAGTGTTGGTGGCGGAGGTAGACTTTGTTAGTTGGGAGAGGAAATTCACTCAAACAGTTTTTTATTGGAAGACACCATTTTTTAAGTCTAATATTTGTCGTGATATGGGCCACCTTCAACACACTTTTCCGCTCTGGGATTCTTATTTTTGGTCTCCTGCAATTAAAGGTAATAAGTCCTTTTGGAGGCATAAGGAGGTTCTAAGAGATTTGTCGTTGGGTAATAGAGTTGGGCTGGACGCCAGGTCAAAGGTTAACTCAGGTATTCTCAAGAACCCCTTGCAAGACTACTTACTCCTTCTCTCAGTAGATCCAACAAATATTTTGCATGGGATGTTGCTTCCTTCTGATGTTTGAAGCTCGCTCAAATTTGTTCATGTTATGCTTCTCTCTGGTGTCACTTCTTTGGGTAAGGATAATCTCAACCCTCCTCCCTTAACTTTACCATCTAATCATGGGTCTGGTAATGTTTATGGGTGTGAGTCAATTTTGGTGGGGGGGATATGCCTTGCATTGTTGGGGATCTGGTTTATAGGGAATCCCTCCTCTAGTGAATTCTATCACTCTTGTTTCTTGTTTGGAATATATTGTTGATGCTTTGGTTGGGGGGCGGTTCCTAGTTCTTCGGACATCCTCATTGTTTCTACTGATGGAGGTCTTTTCTCGGCCTCAGATAGGAGGTGTATGATCCCTCCTTCATTGGAAATGGAAGGTAATTTGATGGATGGAGTAGCTTGTGTTAATCCCTCTCTAAGATGTCAATGCATTCTTGATTCCTTGGGTCAGAACTTGCAAGAGACTCGACCCTCTCTTCCCATGATTCTCCTCTTTTTGAGTCAGTGCCCCTATTACCTTTCGATGAGTCATGAAGGAATTTTATTTCCTATAAAGAGGTATTGTCTCTTTCTAATCAACCTTGTCTAGTCATCCCACCACTAACTCATTCGGTATGAAGGAGTCTTCTTTTGGTTGTAGGCATAAGCAACACAAATCGAAAGCAGTGACATTCAATGCTATTGAAGGGGGGGTTGGGATCAGTGGAGAAAAAGAAGTCGAAGAATCCCTTCGGGGATTTGGTTATTTCCTCCAAGAGTCCTCTTTTTTATGATTTTCTTGTCTATAGTTTCTCTAGTGGTTGTTGATGTATATGTAACTTCGGAATGTATTTCATATATGTATATTGTATTCCTATAGAGATGTTATTATTCCTCTATACGAAAGTGTTTGTATTCCTATAGAGATGTTATTATTCCTCTATACGGAAGTGTTTGTATTCCTATAGAGATGTTATTATTCCTCTATACAGAAGTGTCGTCATTTATATTGTAAGTGTCGTAACTTATACTTGATGGGTTATTAGACCACCTTGTTGGGGTCGGACCTGTATAAAACATGTGGGTAAAAGGGTTATTAGACCACCCTAGTGGGGGTCGGCCCTGTCAGCATTATGTTATGTGGTTAAGTTAAGTCCGACCTAGTAAAGGTTATTAGGCAAGTCAAGTCATGTATAAATAGAGTGCGGGAGGCACTCTATTTATTCATTCACTTTCTCTCTCATACTCTCATTGCAGAGTGGCGCACTTGTGGAGGAGGAGAAGCTGCTGCTAGGAGAAGACTATCTCTTATGCTTGGGTTGTATCATTGCTCTATCTATCTATGAGAAAGTTGCGGGGTTTTTTCACCTTCTTGGTTTTCCCCGATGAAAATCTGTGTCTCTTGTGTGCTTGCATTATTGTGTCCATGATTAATATGTTGTAGATATGCTGTACATGTTATTCTCTCAGTTAAGATCCTAGATCAGATTGAAATTTCTGAAAAACTAACATGGTATCAAAGCTATCGTGAAAGAAGGCATGGTATGGCATTTATGACACTTGTTGCACTTGCGAAGCTAACACTTGATATAGCAAAAACCAGTCATTGTAGCACTTTTGCTATAAATCCATTTAGAAAATGTTTCAGGATATGAAACTCTTACAGGTTGAATATCAGATCCCCATGTACCTTGTTTCCAAAGCAAAACTTCTAATTCATTTTACTTTGTGTTTTATGATCTGTACAATCTAGGGTTTCTGCCTCTTCCAAATCTCAGTCATAAATAGGTGACCTAGGAAAAAAGGTCACAACTTGGGCTGGGAAGCTCCAAATGAAATTTAGTAAAAATTGACAAGTAGGGAACGGACTTTAGTTTCTCAGGTAAGGTTTTCAAAGGCCGAAGTTGAACCAGTGACACGTGGCACATCGTACAAGTTCGCTCTCCTGTTTTATCCCATAAACAGGTCACATTGCGACACTTGGCATAACTCTCTCTCAGAGAATCCAATTGAGGTCAGACGTGTGGGGTTGGAAAGATGACAGGTTGGGCTACCACAAGTCGCAGTTTCAGACCCTGTGGATCATAATTTAGGAGTTACACTAGAAACAATCAAGTGCATATTTCTGTCAAAACAGAATTGGATTTTGAGCACCTTCATTCATGGCTCCGGGGATTAGGGTTTCGGAGAAATTTGGTATTTTTGTAATCGGAGACCACGGCTGAATGCTACTCAAAAAAATCAAAATTTGGAGACCAAGATCAAATTTTTTGTTTGGGTAGAAGGCCGGGCTTGATCAAACCCTAGTTCGGGACCTTGATCGAAAAAGTGAAAAATAAGGGCTTCTGCAAAAATGGGAATTTTTGAAATCTGTGACCATAGCTGGAATCTCCTTGGAAAAATCGAAGTTTAGAGCTTTGGATCAAACTATTTGGTTGGGTGAAGCTCCTGGAAACTCAAACCCTGATTCAGGGTCCTCCCTAGTAAATCCGAGAATCTAAAAGACAATTTTGGTGAAAACTTTGCAGTTTTCAAATTCTGAGTATACCAGGTTGATCAGCTCATCAAGGCACATCTTTCCATCCTTTCAGAAGTTTGAAATTCAAAGTTTGAATTTTTAGGGTTTCTCTGACAAACCCTAACCCAACTCCAAATCCAGTTTATGCAAATCAAGTGGATTGGGTTAATCCTAGAAGAGAATGGTTTGGTCACTTGCATAAGTAAAGAAGTTCATGTTTCAGAGGGAGATGAGGCTAAGGCCTTACATAAGAAGATTACAAGCAATCTCGACAGGTATGACTTATCTAGGCATGTTTTGAGATCTGTTCATGATTAAGTTTATGGTATGTTTGTCTTCATTAAGGTTAGTACAATCTTGATTAACTTTAGACTTGTTGTATCACCTTAATAAAATTATGAATGCAGATATTCATTGATTAGGGTTTCGACACTTATGATTGTACTAATGCTTTGTGGTGTTGTATGAGGTTGATGTTGTCCGTTAACATGAAAGGTACATCAAGAAAGACAAATCATGTTCTAGTTCAAGAACATATGACCATGGTGACATGAAGACAAAGATTCATCCATTGTCATGGATCACATAGAAGCTCTACTTATGAGGTATGTATACTTTGGTTCTACAATACTTAACCTATGAGATATGCAAGTTACTAGCACAAGTCATTGAAGAGAACAAGAAGACATTGCTAGACATAACTAGCAAGTATGATAACTAGGTATGTTTTTCCTATATCCAGTTAGATTCCTACCTTATGTTAGAATCTCTTATATAAATATAGATGGCATGATTGATAATGATTATTCATTGAAGTTAGTAATTATGGGTTTAGGCATATTATGTTTCTTACTTTGATTGATGATATTACTAACCAGAAGAGTCCTATGGTCAATAAGAATATGCATGACTAAAAGGAAGTACTCCCTGAAACCTTGAATACTAGTGCTTGTGATAAATTATCTGTGTATGAAATGATCTTGACTATACATGTTTAAGATTACTTAGAATCATAATGTTTTATAGTATTGAGATTATACTAATGAATGTATGATTGTGTATGAGACCTCGAGGATAACACGATGATGATACTAGTAAGTATGCATAGTGATCGAGGATGGATATATGTTCAAAGACAGGTAATCAGGAAGCAAAGATCAAGAGGGATCACACTCCAGTAGTTCCTGCAAGGAAGCAAATATTGAGAGGGAGTCCACCCTACAACCAAACAAAGATAAGTATTTGAATTGTCATTTCTTGCATACTTGTTTGTTTGAATAATATTGTTCAATGATGTATATGCTTATGTTCCTAGACTTAGGGTGTGTATTATGCATATTAGAATAATTGCATTAATGAACAGTATACTACTAATATGAATGTGATGGGTAAGTGGCCTATGGCACTGTACAACATTCCATTGCTACTTATCTAGAATGAAACCTCTTTGTTGACATGTTGGGAGTTGTGCACACTCTTAACAATGTTCTGGTAGAGATTGGAAGGCATCTAGAAAGTTACGGGATATGGATAAATTCTGTATTGAAGCATTGGCTAACATAATTGCATGAATGTATGACATATTTCTTTATGTGTAAGAATTTGTTCTGAAAACTATGAGATGTTTCTAATCATGCAATTTAACCTGTTTTGTAGGAAAGATCGTATACCATCACCTACAAAAGAAGGACTAGAACATTTGTTTAGCAATAAAGTTATCTGTTGAATATATTGAAGATATTGAAGTTCCCAGGATTCGAGAAGAATGCCATGATCGAGGAGTACCAGTCGATCATGAAGAATGATATTTCGGATGCAGTCCCAAGACCTGAAGGGAAGCCTGTTGTGACTTCCAAGTGGATCTATAAGATCAAGCATGCTGCAAATGGTAGCATAGAAAAATACAAAGCGAGGATCGTAGCTCGTGGTTTCTCTCAGAAAGAGGGAATAGACTAGGAAGAAACTTTTTCTCTTGTAGCCAGATACACTTCCATTAGATCAGTACTTGCTCTGGCTGCAGTGATGAAATGGAAGATAAACCAGATGGATGTCAAGACAACTTTCTTGAATGGTGTAGTCAAGGAGGAAGTGTATGTGGTGTAGCCACTTGGTTTTGAGACACATGACAGAGAGTCATATGTGTGCAAGTTGAAGAAATCCTTGTATGGCTTGAAGCAATCTCCTAGGACTTGGTATGGTAGGATAGACAACTTTCTATTCAGTTTGGGCTTTACCAAGAGTAAAGCGGATTCCAGCCTTTACTACAAGGTTGAGGAAGGCAATCCTGTGATACTCTTATTGTATGTGGATGACCTGTTTGTAACAGGAGAGGATAGATTGATTGCCAACACAAAGAGGAAGCTTGCTGCTGAGTTCGAGATGAAGGACTTGGGGATGATGCACTATTTTCTAGGCATGGAGGTGTGGCAGAGTGCAGATGGGATCTTCCTTGGACAAGGGAAGTATGCAGTAGAGATAATGAATAGGTTCGGGATGATGGACCGCAAGGCCATGGCCATACCTATGGCATCGAACCTGAAGCTTTTGTGTGATGCTTCATTTGATCCGGTTGATGTGACTGTGTATCGTCAGATGATTGGGTCCTTGATGTACCTGACGAATACGAGACCAGATATTTGCTTTGCAGTGAACACCTTGACCCTGTACTTGACAGATATGAGACATGTTCACCTGATAGTTTCAAAGCATATTCTGAGGTACCTGAAGGGTACAGTTAATTATGGGCTCAAGTATGATGCGAATAAAAAGTTTAACCTACAGGGTTATGTTGATTCAGATTGGGTAGGCATTGCTGTAGATAGGAAGAGCACATCTGGGTGTTGCTTCAGTATGGGATTATTTGTGATCTCTTGGTTTAGCAGGAAGCAGTCCTATGTAGCACTGAGTACAGCCGAAGCAAAGTATGTTGTAGCTTGTCCGGCTAGTTGTGAGGCAGTATGGCTCCAGAAGCTACTGTCTGAGTTATTTGATCTCCCGCTGGAGGCTACTAGTATCTTTTGTGACAACCAGAGTTGTGTGAAGCTGTCTAAGAACCTGGTGTTCCACGACAGGTCGAAACACATTGAGATCAAATATCACTATATCAGGGATATGGTGCATAGAGGAGCAATGAAGCTCTTGTATGTTGCGACCGATGAGCAGATTGCAGATGTACTGACGAAACCACTAGCCAGAGTGAAGTTTGAGTACTTTAGAGAGAGGCTTGGTGTTCTTCAGATTGACAACACTTCGAGGAAGAAGTGATGGACATATTTGCTAGAAGCCATTCCAAGCATGGTGAGAGGAGGATCCTTCCCATGGCTGTGGATGTAAGAGTTGGATGATGAGCATCAAAACGATGCTCCAGTTACTACTCTGTATATGCATCATGTTGGATGCTTGTTATGTATATGCATCATGTTGGATTCTTGTTATGTATATGCATCATGTTGGATGCTTGTTATGATCAGTTAGATCGTGTATATGTATATGCATCATGTTGGATGCTTGGACCATGTATCTGTGTATGTATCAGGAGGATACATTGTATGATCAAGTAGATCATGTATGTTGATATATATCAGGTGGATCATGTATATGTGTATGTATCAGGTGGATCATGTATGATGATATGTATCAGGTAGATACTTGGTATGCATCAGGTGGATGCATTGTATGATCAGGATGATCATGGATGACGAGCTTTAGGATGTTGCTCCAGATGACATGCATCAGGACGATGCAGTGATGATGATCAGAATGATCATGTACATTAGGACGATGTATGGTGAGTATTAGGTTGATACTTTGTGGTCGTGGATAGGTTGTGCAAGGGTAGCATGTAATAAGTCCTGGAGATCTGGACAGGATGAAAAAGGCCTTAGATTCTCTTTAGAGATCTTGCTTGGCAAGACACTCTTTTAAGGTTTTGCTAGACCACATGTAATAAGTCCTGGAGATCTGGACAGGATGAAAAAGGCCTCAGATGCTCTTTAGAGATCTTTCTTGGAAAGATACTCTTTTAATGTTTTGTGGGGACCACATGTAATAAGTCCTGGAGATTTGGACAGGATGAAAAAGGCCTCAGATTCTCTTTAGAGATCTTGCTTGGCAAGACACTCTTTTAAGTTTTGTGGTAGGGGTCACATGTAATAAGTCCTGGAGATCTGGACAGGATGAAAAAGGCCTCAGATGCTCTTTAGAGATCCTGCTTGGAAAGACACTCTATTAAGGTTTTGTGACAGTCACATGTAAAAGATACTGGGAGATCCGATAGGTTGAGCTGTGTGCTCGTAAAATTTCTGGGATGCTCTTTCGAGGTTTTGTTGACGCACGTAATCAGTCCTGAGGATTCCACAGTATGGCCAATGATGATGAAGACCTGCAGGTGGTGGGCCTACATCTAGTATGAAAAAGGACTGGCTCTGTAGAAATTCCTATGACGAGTAGATCGGAGATTGATTGAGACAGTAGCAGCAGTGACGATGATCCAGTAACGATGATCCAGAGAAGAAGACTTGTGCTAGCAGATCTGTGTCGAGAAATACCTTCCTAGTTCTGAGGGAGTGTTGATGTATATGTAACTTCGGAATGTATTTCATATATGTATATTGTATTCCTATAGAGATGTTATTATTCCTCTATACGGAAGTGTTTGTATTCCTATAGAGATTTTATTATTCCTCTATACGGAAGCGTCTTCATTTATATTGTAAGTGTCGTAAATTATACTTGATGGGTTATTAGACCACCTTGTTGGGGTCGGCCCTGTATAAGACATGTGGGTAAAAGGGTTATTAGACCACGCTAGTGGGGGTCAGCCCTGTAAGCATTATGTTATGTGGTTAAGTTAAGGCCGACTTAGTAAAGGTTATTAGGAAAGTCAAGTCATGTATAAATAGAGTGCGGGAGGCACTCTATTTATTCATTCACTTTCTCTCTCATACTCTCATTGGAGAGTGGCGCACTTGTGGAGGAGTAGAAGCTGCTGCTAGGAGAATACTATCTCTTATGCTTAGGTTGTATCATTGCTTTATCTATCTCTGAGGAAATTGCGGGGTTTTTTCACATTCTTGGTTTTCCCCGGTGAAACTCTGTGTCTCTTGTGTGCTTGCATTATTGTGTCCATGATTGATATGATGTAGATATGATGTACATGTTATTCTCTCAGTTAAGATCCTAGATCAGATTGAAATTTCTGAAAAACTAACAGTGGTTTTCAGGCACTTAGAGCATGTCATCCCACATCAATTGTTCCATGATGCTTGTGCTCTCTCTCTCAATATTTGTGGGGTAGGGGGGGCCTAGAAGTTTTTCTCCCTCTGTAGGTTGTTTCTTTCTGTCAAGCCTGATTTAATTCTGATACAAGATACTATGGTTCCTAGGATCAAGGCTAGGGAATCATTCTCTTCTTTGTTGGTTGGTTGGAACTTTTGTACGATTAACATTAATGGTTTTTCAGGTGGCTTAATGTCAAATTCAAATCCAAAAGTGGCAAATTTCACCGCCTTAATCTCTTGTGCAAGGGTTCTAGTCGGCGGTTTCATTAGAGATATCAAAGTACCTATGAAAATATTAAACTGTTATGACCCTTATTCAAACAGGAAGGCCTTTCGGTCCGATTTCAGGGAAAATTTATTCTTTGCAGACCTAAGTTTAATCTTGGCTGGTAATTTGAATCTAGCCTTGAGTCTACAGGATATTTGGGGTAGGGTTTCCTAAGAGGATCTATAATACCCCCATTTTGACCCTTAGAATGCATTGGCTTTATATGTGAATATTGTGCATACATGATGTATAAATTCCTAGCGTGGAGCTCAAGGCCAAGGAACCTCTAGTGAATGCTCGGCTTTAAAAGCCAAGTATTTTATGTTATGTGAGCCATGTGCTAGAAAGCCATGGGAAATTATAAAAACATGTAAATATTTATAATGTAGATAAAATTCCAAGAGCTGGATATGGAAGCAACTAAAATGAGGGGATTGTACGTATCCACTAGGGAGATGTGAGAGGTTGGGGGATTGAATCCTTTATTGCCAAATGTCATCTTCAGAACCCATCTTGACTAGATATGTTGACATTTAATTATGTTGTAAGAGGCAACTGAAAAATCAGTCCATGAATTTAATGGAGCATGGGAAAAATTAGAAATCTGTATGGCTGGGTATGGGCTCAGTTTACTTGACCCGAAAGTTAATTTACTGAGGGGAATTTTTTTTTCCAGCATTTCCATTCCATCGTTGAACAACCAGACATCAATTCTCAACCATTATGCATGCCTAGCAATGAAGAATTGCAAAAATACCAACCAGGAAAGAAGCCACAATTTAGAGTGTCAAAAACGACCAAAATTTGATGTGAGCAGCAAAATCCAATGGGGAATCCATAGACATAAACCTTGAGGTGAATTTCAGAGTGTCAAATGCCCTGAAATCCATAGGAAAACTCAAATTTGGAAGCCTAGAAGTTGAATTTTGTGATTGAGAGTCACATGGCCATAATTCAGAAAAATACGAGTGGATTGGATTGGGAGAGAGATCAGAGGTCGGAGTTGCTTGACAAACCCAATGAAGGCAAGAAACTCTTAAATTGTTGTATCTTGGACCTTTCTATTCCCACTCTGAAGAGCATTGGAAGGGAAGGGCCGCCTAAGGGACTGTGTAGCAGAGAATGGGACCTTCCTTGTGTTGGGTGTGGTAGGTATTATGGGTTCCAAGGCTGAATCATATCAATTGAGATTCTTGTAGCTTTGTGGTTGAGCTCGTTGTCTTATCATTCTCCTTCCCTTTCTCCCTGCATGTTTTAAAAACTCAGCTATGTGTCAGCTTAGCATGAGTGATTATGCTTGTGGATGTGACTGAGCCCGAGTAGTTCCTCCTTAGTTGATACATAGCCCAGCTCGGGGGTGGTCTCTCAGCTGAAGTAATATAGGTTGGACAGATACCTACGTTTGGGTGGAACGTTGCTCCTCCATAGCAATTTTCTCAGCCAATTCACATTAAAATATGTGTTCAATGTTGTTTCTAACAATGCCAAATTTATGCATTATGAATGACTATTTATTTATGTCAGATTGAATAAAATGATCCAATTAGATTTGTCAAAATTGAATGCCTGCAAATAGCATAAGATGAATTTATCTCTATGCATGGTTTTTACTGTTATCCCTGCAATGAGCATGCTAGTATATGCATGATGTGTGTTTGTAATTGATTTAATTTTCATTGTGTATCTTTAATATACATTGCACACACATTTAAATGTTAATGAATTTGATAATACGACCTTAGGGGTGAATTTTAGCACCCCATACGTCTGTCATGTTCCCTCCACTGGTCGGATTGGTGGGAGGGGACGTGACAAAGTGGTATCAGAGCTAATGGTTGCAACACTGGGACTGTTTGGGCCGGCATCTACACCTACAGGTAGAAAATAGGAAATGCACAGGAGGTGTTGGTGAGTGTTTGGTGAAATTGTGGGATCAATTATGGCCAAAAATCAAAATATTCAACTGTTGCATAAGATCACACCATTGTGTAGAGATCGTAGAGAGATTTTCAATGATACCCATTTCCTAAAAAATGGACTTCGAACGTGAAATATATTGGCATCAGTGTGGTCATGGGAGATTGAAGTTAGCGATGGAGACTTTTGACTCCCAATGTAAGGAAGGTCGTAGTCAGAGTCAGGAGGTTAGGGGTAGTTTGACAAAGTCAGAGGTGCAATGGAAACTTATGACTACCGACGTACGGAAGGTCGTAGTCGGAGTCGGGAGGTCGAGGGTAGTTTGACGAAGTTGGAGTTGCGGTTCCAACTTCTGACTCCCAATGTACGGAAGGTCATAGTCGAATTCGGAAGATCATGGTTAGTTTGACAAAGTTGGATTTGTGGTGCTAACTTCCGACTCCCGACGTACAAAAGGTCATAGTCAGAGTCAGGAGATCAGGGGTAGTTTGATGAATTTGGAGTTACAGTGCCAACTTCTGACTCTCGACGTGTGGAGGGTAGCAGTCAGAGTCGAGAAGTAGGGGATGATCGATCAAAGTTGGTGTTTCGGTGCCGACTTCTGATTCCCGACATGCGGAAGGTAGAAGTCGGAGTCAGGAAGTCAGGAGTAGTTGTCAAGTTTGGGTTTTCGATGTTGAATTCCGTCTCCTGACGTACAGAACATGGTAGTCGGAGTCGGGAAGTCAGAAATGGATCGTAAAGATCAGTTCTACGTTCTGACTTTTGATTTCTGATCGAAAAATTTGGAAAGGCTTGGAAAACATCGAAAAGGTTTGGAAAGGTCGGGATTGGCCGAGTTGGGGTCGAATTGTCGGGATAATAAAAAAAAGTATAGAGACTGAAAATTGTTTCGACCATAAAAAGAGTAGTTTCACTCATAATTGGATGAGACTTGCGGTATTGGGATGCCATTAGAGAAGGTCACAAAAACAACAGTGAGAGTCTCGAGCCCATTTTGCTTTGATTTGGTGGAAATTTCAAATTATGGACTTTCAACGATCAATGTATCGAGACAATATGCAAGCTCGATTCGGGACAAAATCGCTAAGGTGGGGTCATGGACCAAGCACACGCTTAACTCTAGAATCTTGGGTCCAAATTCCGAAAGGTGTGAAGCTAGGGTGTGAAAGAAGGCCAAAATGCACTACTCCGGAGCACTTTTTGGGGATTTTGAAAATATTGTAGGAGGAAAAAGTGACCCTAGATGTCAAAACTAAGAAACTTTCTGAACTCGACATTTTATCTACTCATTAAAACAGACAAATTCCATTATATGAATTTTTTCTAGAAATGCCCAGTTTGGGAGATAACCAGTTTTGACAAAAATTCCATGATTTTGAAAAAGTTGCAAAAGTCAAAAGTAGTCAAACCCATAATTTTATAGAGGATGATTAGTGCATTAGATCATAGATCTTAAACTTTTTGAGTGATCCTTTTCATATGAAAAAACTTTTCTCCGTAGAAATTTTTTTCTAGTTCTCTCTAGATTTACTTATACAAGTGGTTGAAGTTGGCCATCAAGGCTAATTGCACCTGTGGAAAAAGTGCAGAATTGGGTGAAATTGACACTTTTGGAAGAGTGTAAATTCCATATCCAAAATCAGAATGGAGTAGGAATATAGGCGTTGGAAAGATTCTCCATGAGGGAATAATGTTGCATGAAATTTGAATGAGGAACTCCAATGTCTCAGAGATCGAGATAGAAAAGTGTATATAACCTTGTTTTGACAAAAATTGCCAATAAAGGCAATTTCCAGAAATGCATAAATGGAGCAAAGGAGAAGAGTACTTCATAACCCTATGAATAATTCCATGATACTAATTCTATTCAAATTATCATTTTTATGTTTCATTTCATATATTACTAAAATGTCTAATAAATATCTCTATGATGCATATTGTTTGTAGTTGATAAGCTTTGAACAATTGTAACAGAGGGCAGCAGGCAAAGGGAAATAGTCCCCAAAGGAAAATGGTGACCATGAATAATGACCAAGACCCCTATGAACATGATGAGGATGTATTAGGATAAAATATGCAAGAGGACAATGCTGAGATAGAGTCAAATAGGAGAAGCGAGCAGATCACTCTTCAAAATTTGGTGGAAACGATGAGAAGTTTCAATGAGAGATTGATCAAAGCTCAAGAAGAGAAGAACCAAATTAATGTTGTTATCCTTCAGATCCTCACTGATATTCAACAGAGATCTCATCTTGTATCTAATCTAATCAATGTTGGTAAAGAAATAAGAAGTGCAGAGAGTCGCAATAGAAAGAGGACTCCAAGTTCGAGAAGTTGTTCCTTGAGAAGGGAATGTAAGATATCTTCACCAATATATTCTTCTAACAGGTCGTGTGATTCTCAAAGTTCCCAAATAATTACAGAGCGTACTTCCAGCAGGTTTAAAATAAGAATGGATTCAAAAAGGATTCTAGGTGGTGAATTTAAAAAGGCAAGGCCTCCCACATTTGGTGGAGAAAGTAAGACAGGTCAAGAAGCGGAAGCATGGCTTCTTGGGATGAAGAAGTATTTTAGAATTCATGATTACACAGGAAATGAGAAGGCTAGAATTTATATTTACAATCTAAATGGACGAGCCTCAATTTGGTGGGAGCACATCATGCAAGTCAAAGCAATCAAGGAAAGAAGGATCAGCTGGGATCGATTTAAGAAATATTTCAATGAGAAATACCTTTCTGCTAGGTACTATGATAACAAGAGGAAGGAGTTAAATGAACTAAAATTGGGACATAAATCTATGGAAGAACATGTCCATAAGTTTTTGGAATTGTTGAGGTATGTGGATTACATGAAAGATGAAAGAGTAAAAATCCAATGCTTCCTTGGAAGTCTGCCCCAAAATTTCAGATATAGGATTGATTTTGTTAATCCACCAACTCTTGATGAATCTATTAGGATGGCGATGCATTGCTATGAGAAGAGTAAAAGAAAATCATAGGTTCATCTAGCCTGGAAGGGAAATCCAAAAGGAATATTTGACCAAAGGAGAAGTGGATTTAAACATCCATTTAAAAATCAGCCAAGGAATTTCCAACAAGGTCAACAAGCACGAAGTAGAATTAAGCCAACAATAGCAACATAAAAAGGGCCAAAAGGACCGCTTCAGTGTTGGGCATGTGGAGAGAACCATGTGCTTAAATATTGTCCGCATCGGAGAGAGAACCCTCGAAGCTTGCATAACTTAAAAGCATCAGTTACAGTGGAGGATATGGCAAGAGCAACTCCCCAAATTTATACAGCATTGAATAATAATAAGGCAGACCATCAATCAACAATAGTGGTAGTTGAAGGTAAGATTGCTAAGCAATCTATTTATGTTTTGATTGATCCAGGATCTACTCATAGTTATGTTTCTCCAAAAGTGGTTGAAAGTTGTTCTCTTGGAAAAATGAAGCATAATAAGTCGTGGTTAGTTCAATTAACCACAGGAACAAAAAGAAAAGTGAGTGAAGTAATGATGGAATACCCCCTAGAGTTGAATGGACTTTCCACCAAAGTAAATGTAAATGTTCTACCATTAGGATCCTATGACGCCCTTATTGGTATGGATTGGTTGGAAATACATTGGGCCAAGGTAGATTGTTATCAAAAGGTTATTGAATGTATTGATGAAGAGGGAAGGACGAGATTGGTAAAAGGAATCCCCAAGCAAGTTTCAGTAAGGCAGGTTTCAGCCTTATAACTAAGAAAGTTTTACAAGAAAGGTTTTCAATTATATGTATCCCATATATCATATTCCTTAGAGATCAAAGGCTCAAGGATAGAAAATTATCAATTGTTACAAGATTTCAAAGATGTGTTTCCATATGAAGTGTCAGGACTACCACCAAAAAGGGACATTGATTTTGCAATCAATTTTGTTCCAGGGGTAGCACCAATTTCCAAAGCTCCTTATATTATGAGCACGACAGAATTGGTAGAATTAAAGATGTAGCTACAGAAACTAATGGACAATAAGTATATAAGGCCAAGTGTGTCTCCTTGGGGAGCACCGATGTTCTTTGTTAAGAAGAAAGATGGGACTTTAAAGTTGTGTATTGATTACAAGAAGTTAAATAAAGTGACAGTTAATAATAAGTACCCATTGCCCAGAATTGATGATTTGTTCGATAAAATGAAGGAAGCCAAAGTATTTTCGAAAATTGACTTGAGATCTAGTTATCATCAAGTGAGAATAAAAGAAGAAGACATTCACAAGACAGTTTTATGGACAAGATATGGTCATTATGAGTTCATGGTGGTGTTGTTCGGACTTACCAATGTACCCACCACATTCATGTGCCTCATGAATAGTGTTTTTATCAAATATTTGGACAAGTTCGGGTTAGTGTTCTTGGATGAAATTATTGTTTATTCAAGGAATGAGGAAGGGCGTGAGGAACATTTAAGAATGGTGTTGCAAGTTCTTAGAGAGAACAAATTGTACACAAATCTTAGCAAGTGTGAATTATATCAAAGATAGGTACAGTATTTGGGTCATATTATTTCAGTGGAAGGAATTGCAATAGATCCAAAAAAGATTGAAGCCATAATGAGTTGGTCCACTCCAAAGAATGTTACAGATGTTATATCTTTTATGGGTCTTGCAGGATACTATAGAAGGTTCATTGAGGGATTCTCCAAGGTCGCCCATTCAATCTCATCGTTGCAGACGAAGAATGTAAAGTTTGTATGGTTCGAAAAATGTGAAGAAAGCTTTCAACAACTGAAGAAGTTACTCAATAGCGCCCATGTTTTGAAAATTGCAGATCCAAAGAAATATTCTGTAGTGTGCATGGATGCTTGCATTGAAGGATTAGGTGGAGTACTTATGCAAGAAAGCTTTGTGATTTGCTATGAGTCGAGAAAAATAAAAGAGCATGAAAAGAATTATGCAACTTATGATTTAGAATTAGCAGTCATAGTACATGCTGTCAAAATGTGGAGACATTATTTGTTGGGAAGAATATTTGAGCTTAGAACCGATCACATGAGCTTAAAATATTTGTTAATTAATTGATCGGCCAAGCTTAAATGCCAAGAAAGCTATATTTATGGAATTCCTATGTGAGTTTTATTTTGAAATAAAACATGTATAAGTGAAAGAAAATAAATTTGCAAACGCTCTTAGTAGAAAATTTCATATAACATCCTTAAGCGTTTGCAAATCAGATTTGAGGACAAGGGTTTTTTAAGCCCAAAATAGAAATGAAACTTACCTTCAGGTAAGAGATAAATTTCAGCATGGAAAATTAGATGAAAAATGTGAAGCATACTAGCTTGGAGAAGATGATATTCTTCTTTATAAAGGCAGACCGTATGTTCCAAATTGTGCAGACTTGAATAAGGTGGTAATGAATGAAATTCATCAAATTCCATACTCTAGACATCCATGATATCAAAATACAATAAAAACAACAAGGAATCAATACTTTTGGAATGGGATGAAGAAGGATATAGTAGAATACACTGATCAGTGTCAAAAGTTCCAACATGTTAAGGAAGAACAACATCCATTGGGACTATTGTAGCCTTTGCCCATTCTGGAATGGAAGTGGGAAATAATTTCTATGGACTTTATAACAGGTTTTCCAATGACAGTGAGGAAACATGATTCAATTATGGTTGTGGTGGACAAACTTTCGATGGCATCTCATCTTATTCCATTCAAGTCTACTCATAAAACAAGTGAAATAGCAAACATCTTCATGAAGGAAATATTCAGATTGCATGGATTAACCAAAGCAATAGTTTTTGATCGAGATGCAAAGTTCACATCCAATTTTTGGAAAGGATTATTTCAGGAATTGGGAACTCAACTGAATTTGAGTACATCGTATCATCCTCAAATAAACGGTCAAACTGAGAGGGTGAATCAATTTCTTGAGGATATGTTGAGAATGTATGTGATGGATAAACCATTCAAGTGGGAGGATTACTTACACTTGGTAGAATTTGCAAACAATAATGGACATCAAGCATCATTAGGAATGGGCACATTTGAGGCATTGTATGGAGAGGAATGCAGAAATCAATTGAATTGGGATAGCTCGGTGAACAAGGTAGTTCTTGGACCAGAAATGCTCAAGGAAATAGAACAAGAAATTGATAAGATCAGGTAGAATTTAAAGGTATCCCAAGACAGACAAAAGAGTTATTCAGATTTGAAGAGAATGCACAAGGAATTTAAAATTGGGGATCGTGTTTATTTGAGATTAAATCTAAGGAAAAGTGCCCTAAAGTTGAGTAGTTGTACCAAGCTAGCACAAAGATATTGTGGGCCCTTCGAAGTTTTCATGTCCCAAATTTTTCATTGGGTCACAATGGCCTAAGCCCATTGGCCATATTCATGAGAGTTTGTCAAATTGATGTTAAGGGTCAAATAATTGCCAAGGAGGAAAATTACTAGTTTCCTAGGTTGTGGGTGGAAGCCTTGGGATTTGAAATAAGAAGGATAATAAATGATGTGTGGACATTAGAATAGCATAAATATTTAATAAAGAAGATAAATAAATATATACAAGGGAAAATCAAAGTGGAATTTGACCATGAAGACACATGGAGGAAGTGGGACCCACACAAGCTAGATTTTCTATGCCACATGGCATCCTCCTCTTGTCAATTCGAATCCATGAGAAGTCCAATGTTATGGGGATGAGTTGGAAGGGAATAATACTTAGCATGAGTCAATGAGGTCTAAATGTAGAGGAAGATTAACTCCCATGGAAGAGGACGAGGCAATTTGGAGCTAGTGGGACACTTGGGATAGATTCCCTAGCTCTATGACAACAATGATGAAGATGCTATGACACCTATGACACAAATCAGACATAAAGGCTGAAATATGACATGTCAGGGCTAAAAATAGCCTCCAAGAGGGCACTCAAGTGAGTTAGGGCAGTCAAAGAGACATCAATTCAAATTTGGAGAAGGAGAGGGATAGAATTGGAAGGACAAGTGGCATACTTGAGAATCTCTTCCCAACTTGAGTTGGCATGAAGCTCTTGGAAGGAATTCGACCCATGGAGGACCTTAGAAGTTTATAAAATTCATGAACAAAGAAGAATAACATCTTTTTTATCATTTTAGAATTTGCATTTTGCATTTGGGAGAGGAGAGCTAGTGGAGTGCTACTCTACTTGCCTTAGCACCAATTTTGAGGGTGAAAGATTCCCATCCTAGTTGGTAATTGGAAAGGACATTCATACCTTTCATTTGGAGCTTTAATGGAGTATTTTTTTACAGTTTGCATCTATAGGGAAGATCATGGTCACATCTCTTTCAGCTTGCTTCTACAACCATTCTTCTATTTCTTGGCATATTCTCGCTCCTTGAGGAGAGGCTCACTTGTTGAGGTGATGAACTCTTTGGGATAGATATTGAGACCACATATATTTGTATTATGATATATATACTCTGTATTTTCTTTTCATGAGACTCTTAGGTCGAAATACTAAGTGGAGTTATGTAAAAATATCAAACAGTGCAAAAATGATGCCATTTCCCCTAGATTTTGTTGTTTGAGTTTGAAGAGACACCATTTCGAGTTATATCAGTTATTCTATATGATTTTATGGATGCATGGAATTTTATTAAAGTTCTAAATAAGTTCCATTAACATATCATAATCCCTTGGCACCTAAAATTCGAATTTCCTAAGTCATGGTGAAAATAACTAGCTTTTGCCCCTATGTGAAATCTTGCATATAAACATCTAATTTAAAGGAGTTTCAAAAGGCCATAAGAATTAATTAATGATACACTGGGGAGATAATTAAATCCACTTATCATTACCATTCATCTGTTAAGAAATTTGGAAGGGAAGCTATCTTTTCCACTACCCTTGGGGGATTTGAAGCTCGAAATTGCTAGTAACTTTCCCTACTTTGTCCAGATTGTAAATGAATGTTGCAGAAGTGTTTTAGAGGTTTTTAAGCATACATTAACATAATTTATATGTATTAATAACTCTCAAATACCTTCATACCCAATTTGGGAGCATTTGGAGTCATTTGGATACCAAGAGACCAATACTAGTCAAAGAGAAATTGTTAGTCAAACTCCCTACTTTGGCCAGAAATTAAAGGATATTTTCAGAATCCTTTTGAAGTCTATAAAGAATCCATAAACCTAATATTCATGTCCCAATATCATCCATACACCTTCAAAATTTGGGAGCATTTGGAGTCATTTGGAGACCAAGAGACCAATACTAGTCAAAGGTCGAACTAGTAGAAAAGTTGAAAATTTCACCATTAATATAAATTCCTAAAACAGGACATTACAGTGGTATCAGAGTGTGGTCCTTACACCTGTGAATTAATATCATACATTGAAGAATAAGTTGCAGCCATGTCTTACTATTATGATGAATCCTGTGAGTACAATTCTTATGAAGAGTATGCAGATGATTGTGAACAATATGAAGGAGAATGTGAATGGTATGAGAAAGAGATGCCATCATGCAACACTTCTTACAATTTCAGGAGGAATGAAGATTATTATTATGACCATATGTATGATAAATATGAGTATGTCACACCACCAAAGGATAATTCTATGAATGAGTTACAAAAATGGAGAGCAACATATAAAACCTTACCTCAACAATATCAAAAATATCAAGCATATCTTGCTTCGAAGGAAGATACACAAAATGCCATTCCTTTTGAAGACTATGTTGATTGGGTGTTTGCAAATAGACCCAAGAATGAAGATGTGTAGTCAGTGAATAAAGGTTTATGCCCTTCTTGTAAAAGACCTTGGAGAGAAAATCATATGTGTGTGAGTGAAAAGAGCAATGAAAAATCTGAAGCTTCAGGGAAGCAGGTATTTCCCTCTTGAAGAGACTTCTTGGGTACTCTTCAAAAAGAGATTCCAAATGTATTGATATTAAGGAAACCAAGTGGAAAAGTACATCAGATTGCTTGAAGGAGAAAGATGAAGATACATCCCATGAACTTGAAGAATATCCTATTGAAAATATTGAAGATCATTTTGAGACACATTCTACCTTGGACATGAATCAAGGAGCATCTACTGATAGATGCTTGAACTATGAAGGAGTACCTACTGATGGGTGCTCACACATCTATGTTGGTGACATAGAGATCAATTTTTACAGTATTGTTGCAACCCAAAATTCCCTTAAACATGAAAATGAAGACCTTGTAGCAGTTGAAGAAGAAACAAAATCAACTTCCCCATCACCACTTGAGCTTCATGAAGTTGGTCCAATTAAGAAGGAAGAAGATGAGGAGGTTCATTTGCAAGAGCATAATTTTCTTGAAGGGTCCTTAAATATGAATAAAAAGAAGATCCAAGAGTCCCTTAGCATTCTCCATGACACTCAAGCATTGGTTTCAAATTCTTGTTGGAGAGCTACTTCATTGAAGGAACCATCCTTGAAGACATGGAGAAGATTCAAAGAGAAATGTGCCACATCAAAGGTAATTTCATGTCTTTGATTTTTTATAGAAACCATTTGTTTGAGATTAATGAATTGTTACATGATGCATACTTGAAGAATAATGATTATAATCATAAGCTCACAATTCAAAATTAGCAACTTCTTGAAAAGTTGCAAGATACTTGTTTTTCCTCCTATGTTTCAGATTGTCAAATGGTAGATTGTTTGGAGGATTCTCATGACATGGTGGATCATGAGAACTATGGAAATTTGAATGTGCTTTATGTGTTTGAAGATGAACTTGAAGAGATCCAAACACTTGATGTGGTGGAAGAGGAACTTGAATTGTCTCTTGATGAAGGTTATGCAATTTTTAAAGAAGAGCATGATTCCTCTACATTGGAACCAATCTACGACAAAGGTTTCACACTTTTGAAGGAGCTGCCTGATAATACCCATATGGATCCTTCCCATGACGAAACTTCTACACTTTTTGATCATTTGGGTGAGTTAGTTCATTCTCCTACATCCTACAATTCCATGCTTTGCAGCATTAGTCTCAATGAAGTATGGGTGAAATGGTTCTTTTTGATGGTTATTTTTTATGATGACATGGTTGGAGCAAATTCTTACTCACATTTGCAGCAGCATCCTTTGTTACTTTATGATGATGAACATCTACATGGATGCACCTATGATATGCATTTGAGTCACTTGAAGCCTCATGTTTTTTCTTGCTCAACACTTGGTTCATTTGATGTTGGAGGAACTTCATCCAACACTGGGGTGAATAGATTTATGAGTGGAGAAAATTTTTGTTGGAAGCCTCATACTTTGTTATATCTTTATGATTCTCACATTCATGGATGTATGGGTGAGACTTCTTTTAGTCATTTGAATTTTCCTTCTTTTTTTTGCTCATTATTTGGTTTAGATTTTAGTGGAGATTCTTCATTCACTTCTTGGATGAAAGAATACATGGCTGAATATGTTGATGCATATCACATCCTTTTGGAGAATCATTATAGGACATGGGATCCTCACCTATGCCATTGCAGCAGATTTGATTGGTTACTTGATGCTTGTATGCACTTGGAAAATGGTGGTGTACTTGCTTGGAGGTATAAGCACTTTCATGATTCTTTGATGAAGCATCTTCTTGATGTACATTTTCATTATGTTTTTATGTACTTTGATTATATATATTTTGTACTCATGATGTTTGGAAGAATGCATACAAGAAAATGAGATCCAGGAACTCTCTTACCTGATGGTATGAGTTGGAGAGCACTCCTAATTGTTGGAGTGCAATACAAGCAATGGGATCCTGGGATAATTATTTGTCTCATTGGTTTCAATTTTTTGGGGAAACAAGTAGTATGGGGGATAGATTCCCCACTTAATAAAGTGATTTTAATCATATTAGTGTAGAAGCAAGCATGGTGGTTCCTCTCTAAAATCTTCATGGAATCTTGAAGACTCAAAGTTAGGCAACTCAATGGCAACTTCAAAGAATTATACAGAAAGCAGGTTCTTCAACACCCATGTTTGAAATTGCTTGAGGACAAGCAATATTGGAAAGGGAGGATTTTTCATGTCCCAAATTTTGCATTGGGTCACAATGGCCTAATCCCATTGGCCATATTCATGAGAGTTTGTCAAATTGATGTTAAGGGTCAAATAATTGCCAAGGAGGAAAATTACTAGTTTCCTAGGTTGTGGGTGGAAGCATTGGGATTTGAAATAAGAAGGATAATAAATGATGTGTGGACATTAGAATAGCATAAATATTGAATAAATGAGCTAAATAAATATATACAAGGGAAAATCAAAGTGGCATTTGACCATGAAGACACATGGAGGAAGTGGGACCCACACAAGCTAGATTTTCTATGCCACATGGCATCCTCCTCTTGTCAATTCGAATCCATGAGAAGTCCAATGTTATGGGTATGAGTTGGAAGGAAATAATACTTGGAATGAGTTAATTAGGTCGAAATGTAGAGGAAGATTAACTCCCACGGAAGAGGAAGAGGCAATTTGGAGCTATTGGGACACTTGGGATAGATTCCCTAGCTCTATGACAACAATGATGAAGATGCTATGACACCTATGACACAAATCAGACCTGAAGGCTGACATATGACATATATGACATGTCAGGGCTAAAAATATCCTCCAAGAGGGCTCTCAAGTGAGTTAGGGCAGCCAAAGAGACACCAATTTGAATTTGGAGAAGGAGAGGGCTAGAATTGGAAGGACAAGTGGCATACTTGGGAATCTCTTCCCAACTTGAGTTGGCATGAAGCTCTTGGAAGGAATTCGACCCATGGAGGACCTTAGAAGTTTATAAAATTCATGAACAAAGAAGAATAACATATTTTTTATCATTTTAGAATTTGCATTTTGCATTTGGGAGGGGAGAGCTAGTGGAGTGCTACTCTACTTGCCTTAGCACCAATTTCGAGGGTGAAAGATTCCCATCCTAGTTTATAATTGGAAAGGCCATTCATACCTTTCATTTGGAGATTTAATGGAGTCTTTTGTCACAGTTTTTAGTTACAGGGAATATCATGGTCACATCTCTTTCAGCTTGCTTCTACAACCATTCTTCTATTTCTTGGCATAGTCTTGCTCCTTGAGGAGAGGCGCACTTGTTGAGGTGATGAACTCTTTGGGATAGCTCTTGAGGCCCCATATATTTGTATTCTGATATCTATACTCTGTATTTTCTTTTCATGGGACTCTCGGGTCGAAATATTAAGTGGAGTTATGTAAAAATATCAAACAATGCAAAAATGATGCCATTTCCCCTAGATTTTGTTGTTGGAGTTTGAAGAGACACCATTGAGTTATGTCAGTTATTATATATGATTTTATGGATGTGTGTATTTTTATTAAAGTTCTGAATAAGTTACATTAATAGAGCATAAGCCCTTGGCACCTAAAATTTGAATTTCCTAAGTCATGGTGAAAATAACTAGCTTTTCCCCCTATGTGAAATCTTGCATAAAAACATCTGATTTAAAGGAGTTGCAGAAGGCCATAAGAATTAATTAATGATACATTAGGGAGCTCAGTAAAGACACTTATCATTACCATGCATATGTTAATAAATTTGGAAATTTTTAACAGCATTTGGGAATCCATCTTGTCCACCACCCTTGGGGGATTTGAAGCTCGAAATTGCTAGTAACTTTCCCTACTTTGTCCAGATTGTAAATGAATGTTGCAGAAGTGTTTTAGGGGTTTTTAAAAATAAATTAACAACATTTATATGTTTGAATAACTCTCAAATACCTTCAAACCCAATTTGGGAGCATTTGGAGTCATTTGGATACCAAGAGACCAATATTAGTCAAAGAGAAATTGCTAGTCAAACTCCCTACTTTGGCCAGAACTTAAAGGAGATTTGCAGAATCCTTTTGAAGTCTATAAAGCATCCATAAACCTCATATTCATGTCCCAATACAATCCATACACATTCTATAACAATTTGGGAGCATTTGGAATCATTTGGAGACTAAGAGACCAATACTAGTCAAAGGTCGAACTAGTGGAAAAGTTGAAAATTTCACCATTAATATAAATTCCTAAAAAGGGACATTACAGAAGTCCTTGATAGGATAGGACCAGTTGCATATAGGATTGCATTATCTGCTAACATGAGAGATCATAATTTTTTTTACGTTTCTTTACTTGAGAAGTATGTACATGATCATAATCACATAATTGATTGGAATGTGATATAGGTGGAACCCGAGGGAGAGCTCCAAGTGGAACCCATGTGCATCTTCGACAAGAAGGTAACATTGCTCCGGAACCAATCCATTGGATAGGTAAAGGTGCAATGGAAGCACCTTGGTCCCGATGAGGCTACATGGGAGTTGGAGGATGCCATCAAAAAGGAATACCCATTTTTATTCAATTTTGGGAACATCGAGGACGATGTTGTTCTAAGGGGGAGGGAAATGTAATACCCCCATTTTGACCCTAAGAATGTATTGGATTTATATGTGAATATTGTGCATATGTGATGTATAAATTCCTAGTGTGGAGCTCAATGCCAAGGCCCCGCTAGTGAATGCTCGGCTTTAAAAGGAAAATATTTTTATATTTTGAGTCATGTGCTAGAAATCCATGGGAAAATGTAAAAACATGTAAATATTTATAATGCGAATAAAATTCCAAGAGCTGGTTATGGAAGCAACTAAAATGAGGGGGTTGTACGTATCCACTAGGGAGAGGTGATGGGTTTGGGGATTGCACCTTTTATTGCCAAATGTCCTCTTGAGAACCCATCTTGACTAGATATGCTGACATTTAATTATGTTGTAAGAGGCAACTGAAAAATCAGTCCATGAATTTAATGGAGCATGGGCAAACTCAAAAATTATTATGGTTGGGTATGGGCTCAATTTACTTAACCCGAAAGTTAATTTCCCAATGGGAATTCATTTTTCCATAATTCTCATTCCATTGTTGAACAACCAGACATCAATTCTCATCCATTATGCATGCCCAGTAGTGAAGAATTGCAAAAAGCGCAACCAGGAAAGAAGCCACGATTTAGTGTCAAAAACGGCAAAAAATTGATGTGAGCAACAAAATCCAATGGAGAATCCATAGACATAAACCCTGGGGTGAATTTGAGAGTGTCAAATGCCCAAAAATCCATAGGAAAACTCAGATTTGGAAGCCTGAAGGTTGAATTTCGTGATTGAGAGTCATGTGTCTAGAATTCAGAAAAATCCAAGAGTGGATTGGATTGGGAGAGAGATCAGAGGTCGGAGTTGCTTGAAAATACCAGTGAAGGAAAGAATCTATTAAATTGCTACATCTTGGACCTTTCTATTCCCACTATGAAGAGCACTGGAAGGGAAGGGACACCCGAGGTACTGTGTAGCAGAGAAGGGGACCTTCCTTGTGTTGGGTGTGGTAGGTATTATGGGTGCCAAGGATGACTGAGATCAATTGAGGTTCATGTAGCTTTGTGGTTGAGATCACTAGCTTAGCATTCTCCTTCCCTGACTCCCTGCATGTTTGACAAACCCAGCTATGTGTCGGCTTACCATGAGTGATTGTGCCTTTGGCTATAAGTGAACCTGAGTAGTTCCTCCTTAGTGGATACATAGCCCAGCTCGAGGGTGTTCTCTTAGCTGAAGTAATATAGGATGGACAGAGACCTACAGTTGGGTGGAACATTGCTCCTCCATATCCAGTTGCTCAGCCAATTCCTATTAAAATATAAGTGTTCAATGTTGTTTCTAACTATGCCAAATTTATGCATTATGAATTACTATTTATTTATGTCAGGATGAATGAAATTATCCAATTTGATTTGTCAAAATTGATTGCCTGCAAATAACATAAGATGAATTTATCTCTATGCATGGTTTTTACTGTTATGCATGTGATGAGCATGTTAGTATATGTGTGTTGTGTGTGTGTGTAATTGATTTAATTTTCACTATGTATCTTTAATATGCATTGCACACACATTTAAATGTTAATGAATTTGATAATACGACCTTAGGGGTGAATTTTAGCACCCCATACGTCCGTCATGTTCCCTCTGCTGGTCGAATTGGTGGGAGGGGACGTGACAGGATCCCATTGCATATTTCTGCTCACATCTTCGAGGAGCTCGGTTTGGTGGATGTGGCCTTGCATACTTGCACTCCAACTTGACGCATTGGAAAATAGGGGGATGTTGAGGTTGCTAAAATACTGGACAAGTTCTTTGTTGCAGAGGACCTCCTTAATCAATGCTTTCGCTATCGTTCATGGGTTGAACCAACCTTTATTTCATACCATCTCCCAAGTTTTTTACAGAGGGATTTCTCGAGGGAGAAAATGCGTTATCCATTTAAGTTCAACCATTGGTTGGGATACTGTGGACTAAATGACATCGTGAGATCAAAATGGAGGAACTTTGTGGGTGCCTCCAATTATTATCCTATGAAGCACATGGTTAATATGTTAAAAGAGGTAAAATTAGCAATGGTGGATTGGGGAAGGAAAAAGGAGAAAGCACTCTAGGTGGAACTGTTGGAAGTGGAGGAGGAAGTTAAGGCCTTGTTAACTTCTAGTTCTTCAGGGATTCTTTTTGTTTATGAGAAAGGGACATTGGGGACGTTGGGTTTATTGGAGGCCCAGAAATTGAAAATACTAAAGAAGGAAGAGGAGAAGTGACATGTATTAAGATATAACAATGAATTCAATAGAGTGTTTTCAATTTTTCAATTTTTCACAGCTTAATACATGCACATTGTAAGAACAAATGCTATAACAATGAATTAAATAGAGTGTTTTCATTTTTTTTCGTTGATGATTCTTTTACATTTCATATGTCAAATGCTAATATCTTAGATAATGTATGTCACGTCTTAATTTTATTTCCTTGTATACTAGTGTTGTAAAGTTCTTTGATTTTTATAAAATGCAATGTTGATTTCATTTACTAGATACCATTAATGTAGGACGTATATGCAATGACCTTAAACGAATTGCTCTTGATTTAGTAGGTTTATTCACTTTTAGCTATGATATCATTACATGATAACAAGTCCATTCATTTATCAATGAATTCCATTCTGTTTTATTTGATTCATTTTATTTGCAATATACAACTTCAAATTCCTAGGTGTCATGGCATACTCATTTTGCACGGTTAGAAACATATATATGGTTCTAGAGTTTTTAACTTTAGTTCAATTGTGGGAGAATTAGTATTGCATGAAGTTGACCTAAGGTATTAATGGCATGGAGGAAAAGCTAGTAGCATTATCTATATTGTTGCCACCATTTACACATCACAAGGAAGAAACACCAATTTAAGTCAATGCACCAACAACAATTTTCAGTTGTAGATACAATAGATAGAAACATGTAGTAGGAGTATAGGATATGGTTAGAGAAAATTGCACTAGCTAAAGTCAAAGGACATAGCAGGGCTAGTTGAAACGCCTGGCATTTCATAATATTCAAGATTAGAGGAAGATTTAGATTGCTATCCAATAAATGTCTAGATGGACAGGAAGCAAATGCAGTTTCTTATTCAATTGTGGATTGTTTTGTCCATGTATATACATCATTGTTGTATACAGCTTTATATAGCTCACCACATATATAAATATCTAATAAATAATGTTGCAGTGCATTTGTACATGTAATAGTTTGAATGCATTAAAAATTGAAAATGAGTAAATTGAAAAGCTCGTTGAAATAGTTGGAACACCACCATATAGTTTGCTTGCAAATATATAGCTACAAAAAAGCAATAAGAAATTGGAAATTTATAACCTTAAAGTTGTAGGGAAAAAATATATATATATTTTTTACAAGTTTCTTAAAAGAAAAAAAAGTCTTGCAATTGTTTTAGCTTCTGCATCTCATCAAAAAATATCCATCTTTATTTGTTCATTAATGCAGGCCAAAAAAAGGGAAATTGTCCACTATATGGACATGAAGGATGAAGGATGGGATCTGTCTACAAAAAATGCTAATGACGTCAACAGAGTTCATGTACTCACAGTTGTTGATCAGCCTTTTGTGCCTGCACATTCGAAAGAGACAATGGTGAAGACAATTTCATGATCTGTTATAAAAATATGTACTCTGAAACTTTAAAAAGAATAGAGTTTATAACATATTGATTGGGTGGCAAGAAGCTGTGGCGATAGACAGAGTCTGCAAACCATTTCTCTCTTCATATGTTGTGGTTTTGTCTATTTTAGTATAAGAAGATTGCAGAGGTAAAATATTCTTATAGCATTTAACATATTGCAAGTGCATATTGCAATCGAAGTAGATAGAAGCACAGTCTTAACAGGTTAATAAAATTGTGTTGGAGACAACACTCCATTGTTATTGCAGAGAATTTTTCCTGTTTTTTTTTGGGAAGAAGTAAGAAAAGGGACATCCTTGTTAGGAGACAACAATGATGTTCCTATTACAGAAATCATTTCTCTGTTCTCTTGTACTTAGTACATAGGGAACAAATTCAGTTTTGGTGGTTTTAGGAAAAACATGAACTGGGTTCTAGTTAAGAATCTGGTCTAATTGTAACTTGTAATAGTAGTTGTGATTGTTGTTGTGAAGAGCGGCAGCGAATGGAATAAAATGTAATGTATAACAACTACTATTGTCTTATTTGACAGTATTCATCAATCATGATCCAAAAACAGAAAACATCTTTAAATGCTACATATATATTTATTTATTTTGAAAATCTGTACCAACATGTTTGATAGAGAAGTTTTGTATTTTTCCAATGACAATGTATATTTTCATATTTGCATAGTTTACTAGACTAAGACGTCACATTGTGTAAAGATGTGGTGATGAGCACAAATGAAATTGAACAGAGTATGTCCATAGTGTTTGATAGAAGTGTATATGAGATCAATTTGCAAAGAGAAATTTGGTGTTCACTGGCCTGAAGCTGAAGCCTGGCCTGAAGTTCTAACAGTGGTTAACCTATCAAGAGAAAGTGAAGTCAGCTCATTTTAAAGAAAAGACATATGAGAGGACAATTGAAGAATTTAAGTCCACAATCATGGATGTGATAGAGTGGAGATTAGTTTAAGAAAAACACAAAGTATGTGAGTAAGTGCAAACATTTGGAAAGCATAATGTCAATGATAAGAATGATCCAAAGACAAAATTTTCAATTTATGTAATGAGTATATGTAAATTGATAACTAAATCTAGCATAATCAAGTTGTGTATGAGTATCAATATTCATGTGTGATTTCCAAGGCTGAGTAAAACCTTTGATGGGAACAGCCAACAAGCAATATGCATGGATTGGTAAATAAGAGCCCATCTCGTGTTTGAATGTGACAACAGTGATAGTAGCAACAAGCATAGAAGAGGGAGGGAGAAAAAAAATTGTTTATGCAAAGGCAAAATGCGATATCAACAGTGGAAATAGTCAATACGAAGACATTGTCATCGTCAAGACACATGACTCAATGCATATTCACTAGCCATCAGACATGGCAATTACCATGTATTGAGTTCATAGACAATAGTTAGAGCATTGCTTGAGCATATGAATAAAGTTTCTAAAAAAGGGAAAAAATAATGTTATTTGGTTACAAAGATGCTTATCGATTTAGTAATCAGACTACTCAACTTAAAACCGATCCAACAACAATGTAAAAGAAGATTGTCCTGTGGGCATTGTTGAACAAATTGTTGTCCAAAAAACCACTTAAGTGGTATTTTCTATCACTCCCAACACATACATGTTTTCATCTCAAACATGGCAACAAGAATTATAAAAAAAACATTATCAGTGGAGAATAACTCAGAAAATATGAGAGCAACCATTACACAGATAATTCACATAAAACTTATTGTATATTATTTACTTAAAATGAGTTACATTTATAGGAGTAGATTTGGTTGAGCAGACTCCTTGAATTTTGGATCTGAAGATCTCTTTCAATCTCTTAGATGTAACAAATTCTAAATAATAGTAAACATTAATTCCAACACCCTCCCTTAATGTTTACAATACAGAACACAATTGCAAAACAGAAAATACAATACTGAATCTCGTCTGACTGGTCTTCTTCAGCATTTACACCCACTTTGAAGTCTCACAGTTTGCGCTCTTTCTTCACTTCATCTTCGAGCTTCCTATTTGACTCATTTAAACTGCAACAGCTTCTTACCATCAATAAAATAATTGTAGTGACTAACAATATTGAGTACTTAACTATGCCAAAGTACATAGCTCGTTGAGTTTGGAAAAGAAGTAATCAAGTAACTAGACTGATCTATGGAGATACTTCCATCTGTTGAACACATAGCTCGTTGAATCCAACAAGATCTAGGAGAGTACTCTAGATACTGAACATATCCAAAAGATAGTCATACAAGTGACCTTCACAAACTAACAAACACAAAATATTACATAAAATAACCTGTAACTAAAGCTTCTCGGAGCACGATGAGTCACATCAGCTTGAGCTTGTTAAGAACAACCTGTAACTAATGCTCCTAGAGCACGACGGGTCACATCAATATAAAATTTAATTGGCCTTTTCTTTGAGGTTCGGCATCATTTCATTTTTACTACACTCTACATAGAAATATAAAACAACAAACCCACAACTATAAGACAGACGATAAATCACATATCACGCCACATATTTGCATCTGAAGAAATTCAATATTGAGCAGCGGACTAGAAAGTTGTATGAGATGCCAAATATTTCAGAAAATTCTGAAATATTTGGCATCTCATACAACTTTCTTAGGAAATGGAGATGGATCCTTCACAGTATGCCTCTCATCCAACGTGATTTCATCCCGAACTGGCAACGTGATTTCCTCCCGGTCTGGCAGCGGGTCTCTTACAAAACACACACAAAAAATCAATCTACTCTCACCTGCTAAACAACACACAGAAAATTTAGAAATTCAGCAGTCTCCTATGCTAGCCTATGTACAGGTCATCGACTCACCATCTCACATAATCCTGGGCATTCCCGTGAGGGAATTAAGCCCAACCATGCTCTGATACCAACTCAGAAAATATGAGAGCAACTATTACATAGATAATTCACACAAAACTTATTGTATATTATTTACTTAAAATAAGTTATATTCATAGGAGTAGATCTGGTTGAACAGACTCCTTGAATTTTGGATTTGAAGATTTCTTTCAATCTCTTAGATGTAACAAATTCTAAATAATAGTAAACATTAATTCCAATAGAATATAGCATGTTTTAATATAGATAGTGAGTGCAAATGACAAGTATGATTTGCAGAAAAAAGTGTAACACTATTGATTAAAAAATGCATTTGCTTGCAGCAAAAGCTATATTTATTGAAAGGGATAAGCAATCAAGATACTGAATGCAAAACTATGTGTGTGAGATCATGTACATCAATTTTGTCTGATGAGGTAGAACACAGCAGCAAATTTAAAAAACAAAGTTTATAACATATTTTGGGGCTATTTTTTCCAGGTTTAAATAAACTTGTGTTCAAAAGTGTGTATTCATAAGAGAAGAAATGAAATGACAATATACTTTGTTAGTGTTAATGTTATGCAAAATTTGAGTGAACAATGGAAAAGATTCAATTAAAGATTCATCGGCCTTTGCAAAAATAGATTATGAAACGAAAATTGTTGCAATAAACGCCAGGAAGTTTTTTTACTCGCAAGAGTTTTTGTATTTCAATTTAATGTAGTTGAAAACCACTTTCAAAAAACAATAAATGCAAAATCTTTTATTTTTACAGAATATTTTGAAAACAAGCATATTGAAAAGACTTTGTGAAGTTTTAGATACAGACCAAAGAGATGGAAAAGAGTTTTGAAAATTTCTTAACCGAAGGGAAATTTTGTTCATACCTTCTTCTCAAAAAAAATTGAGGTCAATAATTCGGTGCTCATTTCAAGAGTGTAAAGCCCTGGATGGCTGACTTTGTGAAGATTAAAGATGGTCGACGATACACTTTTACAGTATTGATCATATGACACAGCTACAATAAATGGACACAATTTTTTTAATTGTGATCCTCGTAATGTGCATTTGATGATTCCTTCTTTTGTTTCCAATTTGCAATATAAAATGTGCTCATAAGCTATTGTTGTTTCATGATTGCATAATGAGCAAAAAGTGGCACTTTGAAACTTTGGAAGCTTGCACTCTGTGCAGGTGCATTGAAACGGAGGCGTAAATGCATTCTTGATTTTCAATGTGCCACATATCTGTTGTAATGTGTGGAAGAAGGATAGGAAAAAAATCATATCAAATATGATTATATGGAAAGCTTTTAGCACAAAATAGCATGGAAACAAATACTTCGATCAAGTATGCAGACAAGATATATCAAATTGTTAATTTGAAAGGTATGAAAAGGGATTTTGTTTGGGGGGTAGTATTCGAAGTTGGTACAATGAAATGAATTGTGTATTGGGACAAGGATACCAAACATGTTAGATTAAGATGTTCAGAATGTGTATTAACTATTATGTAAAAAGAAATGAGTTCATTTTATAAAATTGAAGATGAAACAAACCAGCCTAATGTAGGTCATGGTGAAATCCACCTACTACAACAATAGAAAAATGAAATTTGAATTAATGCAATTATGTATTTGTAGCAAGAAAGCTCTCTATTTTATTGGCCCTTGTGAAATTCAAAGGCATGGGCTAATATATATTGCAAATGATTTGCAACTATGGCCTTTGAAAACCTGTTAAACTTAATGTTGTATGGTTTTCAGTTAAAGTGGTCTGTTTCTATAGACTTCTGACAAAAGAGGTAATTTTTTCTATAGTTTTTTTTTCATGGGAAAGAGAAATAGTTCTAGATATTATCTATGTTGAAAAAGTGGTAAAAATCAATAGCATTGGTGATGCAAGGCAAACATTGCAAATACGATTGAGTAAGGTCTGTTTCCACAATCCTAAAAAATACCATGGAAGATAGGAGAAGACTAATTTGATTGAAATTGATGTTGAAGATATCATCTCAAATAGCATAGCGATAGAGATTGTCGAATATTGACATGTTTCTTTGCTTCGACTATTGGAAGAAAGTGTTGTATAGTTGATTCATCATTAAGAGGATCAATAAATGTCACCTATGAGGTCTTCATCAGGTGACTTCCTTTTGGACCAGGTCTAACAATTTTTTTATTAAATAAAGTGGTGACTCGTCAACTGAAAGTTGTTGTTGTACTCGAACAAAGAAATTTTTATAGCTTTCATTGACCTGAAATTGAGCAGGAAGAAAGGGAAAAGATTCATATGACAAAAGCATATGCAATGGAGAGATGTAGTTATTTTCTTGGTGAACATATTCTGCAATAGGAAAACAAACAAACAAAATAGTTTCAAAGGGGAATAAATTGAAATAAACAAGAAACATATCTTTTTTTCTTTTCTTTAGAAAAGAGTGAGTTTACAGTGGCATAGTCATTTTCACTTTCACTGTCTCTGATGTAAAAATCCAATTGTTTGTTGTTGTACTAGCACGCGACAACTATCACTGCAACTGAACCAACCACATATGTCTCTTCTGATGAAACTATCTCACATATTGTCATATCAGGTGGCAGAAAATGCACTTCGCAGACCTAGTCAATTGTCTCAATGATATTGGTTGGCAATATTGCTATTGAGTTTATTCCATCTCTACAGTCATACTGGCCTTTTTTTTTAAGTTCAAAACCAGTTATCCTAACACTTTTTCCAGGGAAAAAAAAAACCACCAAACCAGTTTATGAGGCTATCATTGATTGTAGCCATAATTGTCATTAAACCATCCTTATCAACAAGATTTGCATGCAGAATCTTTGTCTTTACGGGAGAATTATGGCTATGATTATGTGCATGGACATAAACAACCAATATATTGTTGAACTTTGGTTGTCATTGATGTCAACCAATGTTAAAGAGGATCCCAATTTATTCAGACTGAGTCATTAATATCAACTTGTGTCAAAGTGGATACAACATTCCTATAGAAGTGCGAAGAAGTGTATGGGAGACACTTTGAAGATGTATATGTGCGTGATGAAGAAGAACATGAATACCAAGAGTATATGTGCATGATGAAGAAGAACATGAATACCAAAAGTATATGCATAAGATGGTGAAGGTGACATATATGGATACAAGTTTGAATCAGTATATCCAGAAGTGAATCCAGTCTGAAGATGTGAGTCTAAGGATACATCATGCATGATGAGTTTGAAGAAACACATAAGAAGATACATCATGCAAATCAAGTTCAAGAAACAATAAAAGTAATGTATCCTACAGCATGTGGTCCTTGCGCAGATATCAAGTCCACCAAGTCATACTCTCTCATGGTAGCAGTCAAAGGAGTTGGTTGGACAGTGGTTCAAGTGCACAAGAATCCAAGGAGTTGGTTGAACAAATGGTACGAGTACGCAAGTAAGCCTGAGCATTTATTTGTCAATGGTTGGAAGTGCACAAGAAATTAGAAACTAAAAATGGTTGGACAGTCATGAAAGCGTGCAAGCTTATCCAATCAGAATATGCTTTCAGAAATTGGAACGCTCACAATTTCCTAGAAGGGTACACAGTTGAAGAACATCTATGAGCAAATTCCATAGCCGACTACACAACAAGTGCGCAAGTCCCACAAGTGATAACAAGGTAAGGGTCATAATCCCACCATGTAGAAGTTGGAGTGTTGTGGAAAAAATTGCACAAGTGCACTCGTACACTTGGTAAGGGGCTAAGCCTTGTAGGTTGTTGCAAGGCCTCAATCCTGGGAGCCCCTTTTGATGTGGTTTGGTATTCTTCCAAGTGATCTTGCAAGAGATTGTTAGTGTAGTTCACATCCAAACATGAAAATATTGATAAAAACAAAATGAAAGAGATGGGGGGAGAATGCAAACTTCAACAACAACAAAAAGATATGCTAAACCACTCTTGTATTTCCCAATGGAATAGCTGTACAAAACCTAGGAGGTGAGGGCTTCAAGGGAAGCCAACAATCTCACTTAGGGGGGCCTGTCTTGTCCAAACTAAATGATAAGTAGATGGAAAAACAATGGAGAGAAACACTTTACCCTTGATGGTAGGTGGAAAGAAAGCTTTGGAATCCTCACAGTGGTAGGAAATGGTGGGATATGAGGAAGATCCAACTCAAATCTAGCAACATAAACTTGCTCTAATTTCTCTCTACAAAATGCATGCCAATGGCTTCCTTTTATAGGCCAAGAGGTGCCCATCAAACAACTAGATCCAAATGTGAACTCTCATCCTTCATGAACTAGTTCCAAGGTACACAACGGGGGTTGATTAATGCCCCCAAGTGTGTGAGGAGCCGAATTCTAATCCTTGGGGAGGTTTCAGTCTTTAATGCGCCGCTGGGAAAGAGTTGTCCCACCGTTTTGACAGTAGTGCAAATATCGAAGGAAAAGTCGCACGAGTGTAACGTGGGCATTGTTCAGGTAACCTATGCTAAAGCGCGGATCAACTTTGTAATACCCGTGCTACCCCTTATTTTGACTATTTCTTGGCACTTATGGACTCATGCTGTGTTTTGGATTTGTGGAGGATGCCTATGGTGAGATGCATTCTTTATGTTGATGACTCTTTACTGGATGAATCACTGAAATGTCGCATGTGTACAACTTTTAGGCATTAACAGATGTTCCTTGATGTATGAGGTTCGAAGGGTATTGTAGAGTCGATAATGCATCATGTTTTCTGTTGTTTCTCTCTTGTTCTGTAGGAAAAAGCATATGTGGACAAAATAGGGTTCTCCCATGGGGGAATATTGTTGGTGACGGCCGTTGGAGCTGTAATAAAGAGTAGTTTTTATACAAGCGAGGCGGGCATACCCATGCTCGTGAAATGCTATCAAAGTGATTACAATGAGAGAGGACAAAGGTGTCGATTCTACTATACTGTTGGGACATGGATGAAGGTGGCTTCAATCCATGTTAGAGTGAATTCCCCCAGAGTTGTTGCGAAATATTGAAGAAGTGGAACTACTGGTGACCATGATGAACCCACTGTGGTGAGGGACTAAACTTGGTATGTAAATCTTCCTGAGGGCTTCACCATACCGAATAGACTGCTATCATGATTTCCAAAGGTGAACACTGCTACCTTCAAAAGTACGTTTCCCCCTGATGCGATGATGTGTTGACATAGAGCATAGGGGAAACCACTTAGTTAGGGAGCACTAATGAATCTCCCTACTAAGTTCAAAGTGATCCCTTATAATGATTGAAAGGGATCCCAAGGTACAACTGCAATTACTGCAACTCTCAGAAAATAGTGTTTTGACGTCGACAAGAGCTTAAGTATATGATAAGACGAGGGTCCTATCCTGAGAACCGAGATCATATTGTAATCAACTAGTGGACGAACAAACCTGACACAAGACTAGTTGATAAGCGTGGGGCATATAAATTCCTTTGATCGATGTAAACATGGGGAGTGAGGATGACATCTTTTCTTTTGGGACGACACAGATTGAAACTGGTGGAAAAAAACTGTAAGTGAAAGGGCTTTGATGGAGACGCAAAAGAAATGGTAATGGTAACCGAAAAAATAGATACTATTGAACATAAGGAGACTCAAATACATCGATCAAAGGCGACCATGGGTTGCTGCCAAAATAATACGGTGTTCCCTCAATGTGAGGTGACGAGGGAAATTTGTTTGTGCATAAAGAATGTCGGTGGGGTACCCACAGTTTTGGGTGTATCGGGGGACCAATTTGATGATGGGAAGAATCCCCACGGTTTTGAGTGGATCGGGGGACACTTTCCAATGATGAAGTGAGGTTTGACTTGGAGATGCAAAGATGGGTGCCCCATGATGCCATGTAGTGTATACCTGCAGGATAACTAAATAGAACTGGTTGCTTTTGAGGGTGTGGGGGGGCCATAGGTGTCTTTGTGGGGGTGATGATATGAGGGATATTACGAAGGGTGAAGTGCTCATGGAGGTATGAGGGGGATTTGTGAATCATTATCATAACATGTGCCGAGGGGTCTGACGAGTATCTTCTTGGTGAAGTAAATGCACAACTATAAAATGATACTCTAAGGGGGAATCTTTTCAAGCTGGATCAAATTCCTCGAACTTGTGGGGGGTCGACATCATGGGTGCTAATTGATGATGGGGATGGTAGTGGTGCGCATACCCATGGGGGAACATGCTATTCATGGTAGTGATGTTGATGGAACATCAATGCCTTGACGGGGGGGCGTAAGGTTACCAGCGTGAATACTAGGATATGCATTATAAACGGAGGGTAAATAGTGTCTATATGTCGGTTTCATAATGATACATGTGGTAGGGTGCATGAACCCTATTGTTAGATCTTGGATTCTTATTCTTATAATGGAAAAAACAAGGGGCTCCATATTTTCCTGATCGTAGTCTTGCACATATGGCACACATACCCAAGTGTAGTAAAGGACATAACCAAGATATTGACAATGCAAAAATCATATAACCAGAACATCGTGTACCTGTGGGGTACTTTGGATAGGAAAATAGTGGGGTACTTTGGATACGAGCCTACATGTCTTGTGTCAAAGATAAGTCAAAGTAGTGTATAAATAGAGGAGGTGTATTCCTCATTTTATACACTCACTCACTTGAGAGTGACGCACTTGTGGAGGAGAGGTCTGCTATGGAGAAGGAGGAGCTTATGCTCAGGGTTTGCATCTTTGTATATTGCTGGTCATCTATATTGAGGAAGCTTTACTGGGTTTTCTACCCCATGAGGGTTTCCCAGGATAAATCTGTGTCTCTTGTGTTTATGTTGTGCTTGTTGTTTCTTCTGTGATCCTGTATATGCTATTGTTGTGAAATGGAATGTAATGCTGCTATTTTCTGTCTTAGCATATTAAATCTTAACAGGGTGCATGAACCCTATTGTTAGATCTTGGATTCTTATTCTTATAATGGAAAAAACAAGGGGCTCCATATTTTCCTGATCGTAATCTTGCACATATGGCACACATACCCAAGTGTAGTAAAGGACATAACCAAGATATTGACAATGCAAAAATCATATAACCAGAACATCGTGTACCTGTGGGGTACTTTGGATAGGAAAATAGTGTCCCAGTGACATTGGTGGGAATATAGATTGGTTGGTTCCATGTCGAAGAGTTCAAAGTGCTGGTTTTCATGGTGTAAACGGTTTTGGAAACGGAGTTACGGTTTGTCTGTGGCAATAGTTGGAAGTTTAGGTCAAATGAGTATAAAAGAGGGGTGGCGCCCAATTTTCGAAATCATTTGTACTTTGTGCCACCGACCTCCTACAATGAATTTCAAGCATTTCTAGGAGATCTGGTGCACCGTTCATCGATCTGTGACTTCCAGGTAATCCTAAACCTAGTCTTGTTTAATTTTATCCGGGTAGATTTAGGTTTAGGGGTCCCCTAGGTGGCCAAGCGTCGTTTTTATGGTTTTTATGGTTACCACGCGAGATTTTGAGAAAATCCCGCATAGTGCCGCGATATTTTTGAAAACTCTCACGCTATCCTAAAGCGAGGTTTTCCTAAAATCATGCGTGATGTAGCGCGCTCACTAGCGCAAAAAATATGTACTGTACCGTGCGTAGCGCGGGATAAATGTGCCTCGGCTGCACATCAATTTTAGCGTCATTGTTCATCGAACAGTCGCACTGCCCACGCGACCGAGCTGTATATCTCCTACGCACTAGTTCCATGCGGCCGAATAGTGTTTCGGTTGCTCTACGCACAGATATGTTGTAAAATTTCGTGCTATGCACTAACAGTCTTAGGGAAGTATGCGCTAATGATTTTATATGGCTAATAGGTGATCATTTCCTTATGCAGGTGGTTGCTTGTCGATGATGGCACATATCCAAGATGTTGAGTGGAGAGAGAGGGAGTTTGATACCCTTCGCGATCTTGTGTTATCTGATCGAGCGACGACTAAGGATTTACGCGATGTTGGGCTCTTGAAGTTCTTCAAGAGCCCTTTGATGCGGTCAGTTGATTACCTCTTGTGGCGGCTTTTGGACATGTGTGTCCTGGACCGAGGAGTGTTCCAAATAGGAAGTAACGACCTAAGCATCACGGCTCGGGATATTTATTTCTTGACTAGACTAACGCCCCGAGGGGTGAGGGATCCTCTCCCTCCACAGTTGGTGGGGGAGATGATCCACACGTCAGTGGATCGATACTGTGTTGGTGACCAGAGTTATGTGAACTCTGGTGGAGTTTTGGTGAGCCATCTGAGGGCTCTACCGGAGGAGGTTGTTGCCACAGCTGTTGTTCGTGTATTGGGGGTCGTGTCCCCCAACCGGATCACAAGGGGTCAGCTTCAGCTGGTAGAGAGGGTGATTGGTAGTCAGACAGTGGCGTGGGGTTCGTTGATGCTGCATTCAATGATGCAGCAGATGACAGATTTACATCATGGTGGTGGGAGACGCACCTTCTGCTACGACAATGTGTTGTGCTCCTAATTCTTTGAGCACTACCCATCATTATGGACACAGGTGGTGGTGCCCGCAAGGGGGCCACAGGAGCCACGGATGGCGTTTTGGGGGCGTATTATGCCTCGTGTTGGTTGCGAGCCCATGGGGGGATATTTTACGCCACAAGTGCTAGATGTATGGGAGGGATGCATAGGCTGGCCAGAGAGGTATCCTTGGAGTGGTATGGACTTCCGAGGAGATCCAAAGTTGCCCGTTCCTACTGGCGGTTTTGACGCGGCTGGTATTTTTATGGTTTTGTACTTTTCGCATATATATTTGTACACATTTTGATTTATGCACATTTATGGTATATATGTTTATCAAGTAATAGTGATGGTTTTCTCCTTTGTGATATATATGTTGGTCCTGTGAATCCACCTCAAAGTCCAATACCGAGGAGAGATTAGCCAGTTTTCGAGGCAAGGCCGTCCATTGGAGGAGTAGGTGCGGCCGAGGGTGGTGCTTCCAGAGCAGGACGAGCCAATGCTGAAGAAGCTGTGATAGCTGGGGAAGATGCTGGAGACCGGATAGCCATTGTGATCATCGATTTAGAGCGGCGGTTCAGTGGGTTTTCAGCTGGGGTTGATGAGAGGGATTGGGCCGACTGCGAGGATGATGAGGTGGAATTGATGCTTCACCTACCAGCTCAGTGTGGGACATCTTGGTAGTGGATCATGTGGCAGGTTGCATTTGCGTGTCATGTAGCACGTGAGGTGCAGCGAGGAGCAACCCCTCTTCCACGACAGCGGCCACGGCAAGGACCAGAGCTGGCGCGAGGGGAGGTTGTGCGTCCACTGGCTATTTTGGGATCCCGAGATCCACCAGCTAGCAGGGCAGCTTGACTCTTTTTGTATAGGGATGATGAGCCCCATTTTTGTATGTATACATTTTTTATAAGCCTATGGGAGGTGGGTTTTTGGTGTATCCCCCATAAGGCTGCAATGTATATGCCCCGGGAGGACCATATTTTGTACATGACAGGCATTTTTTTATGAGATATATATATATGTATATACCATTTTTGCAGCACGTGATGTATGCGTCTCTGTATGTATGTGATGTATGTGTATTTTGCTTTATATTTCCTATGTATCGATGTGATGCATATGTAGTAGTTGCTACTAGCATATTTGTTTTGGGGATGCGTGATCGAATGTAGGACTTGTGATGATGACATACATGTATGTGTAGTCGTAGGTGAAACACATGGACATATTTATGTATGATTGGTATGCAGGGTTATGCAAACGGGTGATGTACTAGGTGCCAATTCATTACCTCATTAGCGACAAAGTCAGTGAATGCATTGGTGTTTCTCAGTATATGTGTGAAATTTATGGTTTCAAACTGTCGAATGAGAAGGCGCACGCGCATAAACTTATGGAAGAGGAGTGAGTTGTGGACACGGAATACATTATTCAACTACGATACAACCAATTTTGAGTCGAGGTGCACTTGTATATGGTGAATGCCTAGGTGTAGGGCATCGCTTAATAGACCTATTATGACGTCGTACTCTGCTTGGTTGTTTGTTAGTGCCCCTAAGCACACTCCGCTGATGTGGTGGAGTGTATGGGAGGGGGAATATATAACCCAGGAAGCAGATGCTATATGTTTGGACCATCGACTGGCACCATTCACATATCCTATGTAGATTCCCGTCGGGGAGGCCATCTGCATTTGAAGAAGAGAGGTAGTTTACTTTCTTAATTTGAGATAGTGTGAAACCAAAGTAAATTTTTTGACACAAAATAAGAATATCAATGGTTGGTGTAGGATGTCTTGTTTGTGCTGAGGGGGGTATAAACCCCTTGTTTTGGTTGTTAATTTTTTGGGAATGCTTGCGGGTGGTCTGCATCTTCGTCGGAAGACGAGGAATCACTACAAGTGAGGAAACCATCTAAAGGAGATTCAGCATCGATGGTGTGTGGGAAGGTCAGTACTACCTCCTCGATTGGTGATGCTTGCAGTTTTACACAAGGTGTTTGTAATTGATCTTGCATTCTCATCAGTTCAAGATGAGTTTGTCATTCAACACGCAAAATGGGGCATTGAAAGGAGTAATGGGTGGTCTCTCCACAAGATCAGCAAGGTCGTGGTACATGGGGACGGAAGCATTCTTGGTCTTCTTGGGTGTTGATTTGATCCATTATGCATGTGATAGTGCTAGGAGGGAGCATATGGGTGGAGTGCCCACATGACGAGCATTCACTGTGTGATGGCATCATAGTAAGTTTAGATGGGTCTTGCGACATTACAAGCTCTACCACGTTTCTGCAGTTGGCGCAACTTTTGTGGGAGGGGTGACTAATGGCGTCATTTATGTGGTGATCACATTAATGGATGCTACTTCTTGGTGTAATAAGGGGGGTTCCTCAATTATTACTTGAGTGAGACGAACTGTTGCTAACGCCTCTCGATATCGAGGGATTTCGGGGAAATGGTGTGTATAGTGCCCATGTTGAGCACATATGGAACATACGTGATTCATACACAATGTTTTGGACTTAGTTGGGGGAGAGGGAGGTGTGCCCCCTTTCACCACTAGTGGAGCGTGGGTGATGCTAACGGGGGTGTAAAGCAAATTCCTTAGCTCTGGTAGAGTAGAACATAGGTTTGTTGCATGGCCTTGCTACCCACAAAGATAACGCAGCCGTGTGACCCTTTGATTGGGAGTATTGATCATTACTGGGGATTTCAACTCCTAATGGTTGATTCCCCCTACTTTTGGCTTCATGGTTTCTACCGAATTAGATGTCGAGGTTGGTAATAGGGAACTCCCTTTAAACTTGGTTTGTTTGGTGCCCTTATTGACGGTCTTAATGACGACTGATTGTGGTGTAGATCTAGATGTCATAGGTTGGGTTGTCGTAACTGAATGTGTTACAGGCCTTGCAGCCATACTAGCTGAAACATGGACAAACTCATAATGGGTGACTGGTTTGGAATCCATTTATGGGTAGGGTGGTGTGAGGTACCATACCAGTATCCCCATATTTATCCCAGATAGAGTTAACTAAGCCATAATCGATGTCCCGTGTACACCCGTGGGACGATACAAGAATGGGATTTGAAAAATCGGTGGTATTGGTGGACTCAACATTTGTTCAATGCCATGAACCAGTGGTGGTGCTGATGACGGTGTTGAGGTGGAGGCAGCTCCATTTTCAATGGTCAAAATTGTGCACGTTAGGCCTTCAATAGATGTAGGGATCTTCGGTGGTGGTCCCGAATTTGCTCCTAACAAATTGGAGTCCTTGTACATACTGGGGGCAATGTCAACATATGGTTGATCACCATCCAGTATATTTGGTAGGACGTTTTCATAATTGCTTGTGGTATTAGGTCATAATAGTTAACTTGTTCGAGGGTAACTATCTTCCCATTTAAGGGAAACATCATGATACGAAAGACTGAGGAGGCTACTTCCTTCATGGCGTACCTGTAACTATGCCCCAAGAGCACTAGGATTTTTGAACACAAAATCCGATGGCATAGATGTCCGATTTTCGACATCATGTTGTTAACCATCCAACAAGCATCTTCTTTTTTAAACGTCAGTGGCACTTTAGCGGATATCCGACAATAAAATGAACTCGTCGGATCTCCGACATCATTCATTCGTATATCCGACAATGTTTCTTTTAATATTTTCGTCGCATATTCGACACATCTTACTTTATAGGAGGTCAGATATCCGACACCTCTCACTTTATAAGAGGTCGGATATTCGACAACGCTTACTTTATAGGAGGTCAAATATCTGACAACCATTACTTTATAGGAGGTCTGATATCCAGCATGATTGACATCAAATACTGATGCCTTTAGCTGTCAGTTGTATGGCGACGGCATCAGATTCTTTGGAAGTGGCCATCGGATATCCGGCAACTCTTACTTTATAAGAAGTCGGATATCCAACATGATTGAAATCAAATATGATGCCTTTAGCCGTCGGTAGTATGGCGATGACGTCGGATTCTTTAGAAGTGGTCGTCGGATATGCGACGGTATTTGAATTGTAAGAAGTCCAAAATCCGACACCTTTAGCCGTCGATGGTATGACGACGACATCGGATTCCTTACAAGTGGATGTCGGATATCCGACGGTTATGTGGACTTTTTTATAAAAAAATACAGATATCCCGTGAAAAAATATATGTGCTTCATATGTTTAGCATGTCCAATGGACCTCATGCTCAACAGGTTCTCTGCTACACCTATGATCATTCATCATATTCCAAACAAATGGGTTGTCCTCTTTTAAAAACTAGTGTATTTTCTTAGTTGCAATCTTGCTAAAAATCCCACACAAATTTTGATGTTGAAACAAAAGACTTGAACAACATTCTTATCTCCCACATAAAAATTTAAATCTTCGGTACTTTATTCAATCAAGTGAAGAAAATCCAACTTTTCTTCATTTTTGGACAATGTTTTATTGCACATATCTAGAAAAGTATCACTTGATGTCTGCCTTATTCATGTCTCATTGAGCATTGAAGATAATACAAAAACAATGTTTTGGCTATCTTTGTATCTTCTTCCTTTGGTAGTGCCTATGGAATCAAACAAGTTCTAAAAATTCATCCCTTCATCATGGTCGGAGCACACACACTCAAATACCAACATGATCCCTTCTTCTTGAGTATGCATCATCTGAGTACTAAATTGTAGAATTCAAACTTGATCTTCTTTGATATCTTGGTGACAAGCTCATATATTTTTTCATCATTGTCTTCGTAAGTTGACTATTTGAAACTTCCCTTTGATATTTTTAACATATTTCATATAGTTTAACCATCTTGGGATTATATACATTCATGCTTGGATTTTCATGATTAATAGATGAGTTTTGTTCAAAATAAGAACATTGCATGAATTCACGTTCGAGGATCGCTAGCATTTTTTGTTTTAGGTCATAGGAGGAGGTCAATTCCTATTTTTTAGAACTTACTGGCATATAAACAATGCAACTTGACTTCACATCCTATATCATACTAGTGAATCACTCAACAACATACAAACTAGCTATTGCAGAATCCCATTTCATGTTGATGATTTTGTGACTTGTTGTTGAGTTGTGTGACAACAATGAAAGAATTTCAAGTTATATCCTTTTTCATATACATTCTAAAAATTAGATGTTTTCACACAAGTGGTCTTAATGAATCACCATGTTATGGCTGCTAGGTACTCCCTTCTTGTTCATGCTCTTGTGTATTTTCTTATGATTTAAGGAAGTTAACCTAGTATCCCCCTTATTTTTGAAACAATTTCTCTCTTTGAAGAAGGCTTGTGTCTTTGCACATGAAGCCACATAATGACCTTTCCATCCAAAAGGAGTATATATCATAATACAAACAATCTATTACCTTTTGGTATTTCTTCTTGCAACAACAATAAACAAGAGGCGATCTTCCTTATGCCTACCTATTTGGTTTTCTCTTGTTATTTCATGCTTGATTGCTTGCTTTACCAAGTGCCAGTGTAGTCTTATAATTCATGGTCATATTCTTGCTACCCTTCTTCAAGATTGCACAAGATTTCTAGAGTAATGGATTATTGCATACTCTCTTTGATGTTGTCTTTTCTTAACTTGAAATGGCAATTGCTTTAGCCTCTTTTTACTTGATAATGGTAAGCTTGTAGTATTATATTCTCTTACAAACAAACATTTTAGAGATTTGCTTTTGCCTCAACATGCTCACAATCTTCCATATCTTGGAGCATTCACCCATTTCCTCTTTATCACAAAACACTAATCCTTCATGCCATGGAATAGGGTACACTATAATGAGGTATTTAATCCCTCGTAAATTCTTGCTAAACCCTTGGCTATTTTATCCCAAATGTTTCATGATAAGTTTAGAACCTATTTCTTTGATTTGTAATTCAAAACTACCAAAATATTCTTCCGATGAATCAAAATGACAAAGTTTTTTTGTGGACTTGCTTACCATGTTTTCACTGGTCACTGCACAAGCATCTACTATAGAAGTGGTATATTTGCTATCTTCATTCATCACTTGGAATTCTACCTATAGTTTTGACCAACTCTGCTCCTCAACTGCCAATTATTATTATAGTTGTGCAATCATTTGATACACCTTTCCTCTTAGTGATTATTCAATTGATTCACCATCTCTCCCAACTACATGAGATGAATTGTACACAATTCCTAGCTCACCATAACATTGGTAATGGATTTTTGGTGTCTCAGTAACTATTTCCTCACAAAAGTAATTAAATATTTCAATGTCTAGAGTTCTACAAGTTTGAAAATCTTCTCTCATTGTCGTAGCTTCTCCCTTAGTGGTATATTTTGATCTTGAATATGCTAATTTAAAATAATATCCTTACCCATAGATGAACTACTTAAACTTATAATGACTAAGGATACACTGCTTTGATATGAATATGATCCATAATAGCTTAGCATGTTGCTTATATGCTTAATCAACACAGATGCCATTAAATTTTTAAATGGGGAAATTCATGGTTGTCTCACTCCCCAAAATCTATTGATGTTTCAAGCACTACGTTTCCGTTGGTATAATCTGGAGCAAATGTAATAGAATGTTGAGCCATGGTTATTCAAGTACATAAAATATACAAGGAGATTGATCTTCTAAGTTAAGAACCTACAAGTGAGGAAAATGGCATTACAATGCTGGGCATTTCTGTAGAGGTGTTGGAAGATTTATCAATGAAAAGTATTAATGACTTAGGCCATCTGCTCCTGAATGAAGAAAAATTACAACAAGGGGAAGAGAGAACGTGAATATCTTAAATATGACACAGGTTATAAACTTGATAGTCCATTTAAGTGCCAAATCAGTTATTACTTGTAGAATAATGACACAGAGGAGGTTGAGAAATATAAACATGAGGAAATTCCATCAGAAAATATAGATGGAATATAAAAAAGGTGAGGTAAAGTGGACGAAAATGAAATAACTTGAAAGGTTTATGGAGAACATAGAAGACAAAACTGATGATTGCTGGAAAGAACTGTAGTCAATTATAGATGTGAAAAAGGTGGCCAGACAAGGTGGAAAGGATGAATTAAACTGTATAGTGGAAACTACAAAAGATTTGTAAGATGCTACTAATTGCACATGACATTGTCTTCCTCTTGACCTAAGGATGGATAATGGTGATAACTTCTTTGTGTGATTATAACAAGTTCGAGTTGCCAAAGTTCCATGTGGCCTTATAGAATGCACACAAAATACCATCCTATATCAAATACTTAGTCTTGACCAAATCCATTAGAGTAGTTGTCAACTCATCCAAAGTGATTGCTTACACAATCTTAATGTATGGGCTTCATATATTCTATGTAGGCCCACATTGAGACAAGTCTGCATGGCCATTCTACATATCTAATATGTGATAATTCAGGACTAATACGGTGACCTGTAGTGGAAGACAAACTTTTTCTCCATCTCCTGCTTCATTAGTCTCTCTTATGTGGTGTTTTCTTCATTGGTCAATATCTATTGCATAACTAGTGGAGTTGATTTTTGAGTTGGGATCATGGGAGAACTAGGGGAAATGAAATTTGAGTTGTGACCAAATGATAATACCGTTAAACATCAATCTCTCATCTTAATCCCAAGGTTAAAGAACAATTGAAAAATGATATTAAGGGAAAGATGGTTATAGGTTTGATATTTCCTACAAAAGAGTCATGATTTGTATTAATCACATTGTCATTTAGAGAAAGAAAGATATGGATGGTATCAAGGTCTGTTTGGATTTTAGAAGTTATTTATTCATGTATGTGCGAAATGAAGCGTGCTCTTTTACATATTTATTCTTTGAATACCATCAAGTCAAGATGGAAAAAGAGGACAACCAAAATACCTCCTTTACCATTGAATGGATTTTTTTTGCTTACAATGTTATGCTTTTTGGACTCAATAATTCACTAGTTGTCTTCTCTATAATTGTGTACAAAAAATGCCAATAGTTTTGAAAGAACTATGAAAATGGATGGCTATAAATAAAAATGTTTTAAAGCAACTAGAATTTAAAAGTATGTCATATTGCATCATTGCTCTTACGCATCTGTTGCCGATAAATACGCATTTGTTGCTGATACTTATAATTTCTTGGAACAACTTCCCTTGATTTGTGGATCTTGACGATTTCTACATTTGCTTTACCTTTCAAAACATCTTACAACACACTACAAATATTTTCCTGTTGCAATAATTTCATGATAGGACCCCTCAAATAAAGATTTGCTTGTTTATGAAAATAACGAAATGAACCTAAAAAAATATAGTCTCGATAGTCTCAATGAAAAAAAACAACATTAATAATGATTATTTTATGTGGATGAACATTTTAATTTAATAATGTAAATTACAATAATATTCAAGTAAAATAATGGGTAATAAGAGTTCACCTGAGGAAACATGGAAAACACCAAATCAAAGTATATAATACCGATGATCACATCAAAACGCCAATTTTTCTTCTGAAATTTCAAAATGTTTCCCAAGGCTATCTGTAACAAGTTCCAAGGGATGAGTGAAATAGCGATAGTAAAATTTCAACACTACAATTATACACCAAAAAAAAATTTATAAGTCATGGGATACATGCTATGAAAATAATGCTTCAAAGAAATAACTGTGGTAAATGGATAATTCCTTACCTTGTTAGAGGCTTGTAAAGTAGGATAAGATGCTTTAGTTTCATAACAAGCCCCAAGAAATTGTCAAAATTTAGATGACACACGAATGGGTTGTAGAAAGGAAGCACCGTATCCATTTAATGAGCTCCTCTCTGTTTCGAGAATAATTTAATATTCTCTACTGAACGGGGCCAGCCACATGAAGGTGGAAGATCTTATGGCCCCTCCCCCCCCCCTCACATCACTCTCAATTCCCCATACCTAATGCATCTACTTGAAAAAAAATTACGTGCAAATTCATGCAGATTTCATCATAAACAAACATTTACCATTCATTCAATAAAAGCTAACATTCATTAATCCATTCATTCATTTCGTCAATACATTCATTGATTCATTCAATCAACACATTCATTCAATAAAAGCTAACATTCATTAAACCATTCATTTATTCAGTAGGCAAAAAATCATGCAGGACATAATATTATAAAAAATAATTCCGCAATATTTCTTCAATCACTTCTTTCAAATTTTTCTTCTCTTTACAAAATCAACAAGAAGCTCATCTTCTGGAACTTGTCCTTCATTTCTTGTTGCTTCATCAACTTGCTATGATGTCTGCCCCGTAGAGTGCTCGCGACGTGGATTTTGCGGCAAGGGGTTCAAATTTACTGCAATAATGTGAAAATGCTACATCGATATATTTTGTTATAATTATAATGACAAGTATTTCATTTAAAAAAACATTACAAAGGTGTTTTTTACCTGTTGTGGCCACATCATGTTCTTCATATTCTTGTCCATGCTCAACCTGTACACTGTGACCCTCTACATGCTCTGCAGTTGAAATATGGAGAACTACAATTGCTCACCATCTGCAATGCTATATATAAAATTCTAGCATATGAATAAATTCATTACCAGGATTCGAAGCATGATCTTCGATCAGTTGTTGTCCATCCTCGACATTAAGGGGATCATTGCTTTCCTACTCAAAACAGAGTCAATATTTTATGTCAATTATTTATAACGAATAGATAGCACAAGTAATAAATCTTCATTAAACTATATATATTTTATATACCTGTGCACCAGATGGATCACCAAAAGACCGTGTTTTCCCAGACAATATTTTTTGGCATTCAACAACAGCTTCAAAGTCGTGTTGGAAGCCAAGCTTCAAGTATTCCTCAGTGGGAACTTCTTTGAATAGGTCGGCCTGCATATTTGTATAACGTTATTAATTTACATTTTGCGGCACAATAAAATGAAAATAATTTGCAATTTATTATTTGGATGCATTATTGGTTTTCCGATATTTACAATTTGTGCCGCCAAATTCGAATAACCACCAGGCCCAAGCTTTTGCTGACCAATCTTTTCTAATCTTTCGTTTGTGGCCTTTGATGTTTCTGACAGCCTATGCAAGTGTTGAAATACGTTATATGTTCCAAATTTGATATAAAAAATAATAATAATAAGGTTTAGAATTACATTGTGGAAAGTATTGCATACCTCCATGTTCCTGGTGGTAGCTTTCCTTCTTTTCTCAGAGACAACTCCTTTCCATCTTCCACGAGGGATTTCCACTCTCTTGCTGGAATCATTAGAGGGCGCTCATACGTAGGGTTCCTTTCTAGGTGAACCCTATATTGGTCTCGGACAATCTTCATATGTTGTCCATCCTTCTTTAGGACCGCAGCTTGATCGAAGGTCTCATTGCCGAACAGGCCAACCAACCGATTAGTGAGCTCATCTTTGAAATTTTTCGGTTGTCTATCCCACCTTGTGCGGATGGTGGGCCCAAAGATCTCCAAGGACAAATCATTTATATGTTTATAAAAAACATCATTTCCTGTAAAACGATCATGCCATCATTAGTTGAAAAAAAATGTTTTATCGGTATATTACAATCAAATTATAAACACTAACTTGAACAATGTATAATTACCTGGGATCTTCTCTATCTTTATTGGAACGATATCTTCATCCACCAAAAATGTTTCCTATATTGTACCCGTGCTAGTGACATGGGAAGATCCAGGAAATGTTGCTTCAGTAATATCAATACTAGCATGAGGCTCTGCATCGACCCCTTCTTATGTGCGTCGGTCACTAGCGAGTGCACTCTCTACTGGCCTCAGGGGTGTCCGGAACATGTTGCCGATTTTTCAGTCGACAACAATGGAGCATGAGTCGATGTACATGGAGTCGTTTTCTCATGTGATGAAAAATATACACAAGCATCACTGGGGCCAACACCGCCTTGACCACTAGTGTGTGGTCCCAGAAAATCCTGTAAATGCAAACCACATTTTATAATTTTACTATCATATAAAAGTAAAAATTATAAAGTTCTAAATTAATTTATATTATGATTCAAGATTCCGCAACTTACTTGCAAGGTACGAGATCTCTTTACCAACACTTCAACCTTGGCTTTAATCTCGTCTGTCTGCAGAATAGTGAATAGCAGACGAAGGATGTCCGCATTAATTTTTTTCAAGGTCTTCTCTATCAGCTTAACCTGGTCTAGAGAAGAACCAATGTCAGCATCACCCAACAACTCATCCACATCAAAAGCTATTGATTGATGTGATGTTTTTTCATACACTGAATCATTGGTCTGCAACAAAAATATATAAAATATTACTGACGTGAAAGCAATAGACTGAGGAAAAAAGTATATTAACAAAACATATCTATCATGATAGATTCCTAAAATTACAACTAGGTTTACCTGGTGCCTAGATGATGGTGTCGTTAGATCCACGGCTGGGGACTTTCCCCGATCATCCCCTTGCAAAAAAGAAGTAGAAAACATTATCATAATGAAACCAGTATACACACTAGAAATACATATAAAAAAAACATTATGCTACATATTATATTGGTACAATTCCAATGAATTATACATGCTTCCTGATCGAGGATCGTGATCTACTCATCGGATCAATGGTTATAGGTGACCTGCACCGATCTACTAATAGGGAGGTGCCCCTTACAGAACCCTGAATCAAAAACATAGAAAATATTATCTAAACGAAACCAAAATACTCACTGAAATAATATAATAACAAAACATTTTGACGTATTTAAATTGTACAATTACAATCAGGTTTACTTGTTGCCCCAAGGTTGTTGTCATCTTATCAACAGTAGGGTGGATTCCCCAATCAACACTCTACATCAAATATAGATAAACATTATATAAAGCAAATGAATATACTAATGAAAAAACATGGCAGAAAAAAAACTATTTTTTCATATTATATTTTTACTATTACAAAGATGTATACCTATTGCCTCGAGGCAATTCTGGTATGATCTACTGCTAGGGAGGTGCCCCTTACATAACCCTGCATCAAAAACATAGAAAACATTACCCAAAGGAAACCAAAATACTCATTGAAACAATATAATAAGAAAAAAGTTTGACGTATTTGAATTGTAAAATTACAATCAAGTTTACTTGTTGCCTCGAGGTTGCTGTCATCTGATCAACAACCTGGTGGCTTTCCCGATCAACGTTCTGCATCAAATATAGATAATATTATATAAACCAAACGAATATACTAATGAAAAAACACAGCAAAAAAAAAACTATTTTTTCTTATTATATTTTTACTATTACAAAGATGTATACCTGCTGCCTCGAGGAAGTTGTACTCCTCTGACCATCTGCTGGCCGGGATTTTCCCCGATCACTACCCTGCGAAGTAAATATAGAAAATTTAAATGAAATAAACTAACGAAAAATCCTTAAGATGTTAAATTCATTAATAAAAAGTTGGGCAAGTTGTTAGATGTACCACTCCCATAGTAACCGTGTTTGTATCTACTCATTCAAATTATAATTAATAAGCAACTCTTCCCCTGCATCTATTGATTTAATGGCGCATACAAAAACACGGTTTCCTTCACGCCCCTCAAATTCGCAGTTGGGTTGCTTAATTGTAGACCCTGGTTGTGTGTTGTTTATAAACCCCTCAATATTCCTTGTGGCCTTTGGCCTTCCGTCAATGTACAACATTGCTCCTTTCTTTTGATATTTGTCTTTCAACTGTAAATAGTTTGCTGACAATCCATATCTATGCATACTTCGTGTATATTGGACCAGATGCATCCAATCTTTGTAGTTGTAACAGGGTCCAACATACTCCATTAATTTTGTACATCTGTCGTAACTGACCTTTATTCCATCCATGTAAAACAACCCCAAACCATGTAATGACGACGGTGCAATTCAATATATCCTCTCGTTCACACAAAAATATGTGTTCAATTGAGGAAGATCCTTCGGTACCCATTGTTTCACTATATGTTTGTACCTCAAGGGCACCTCGATGCCGCCTATTGTCTCATCATCATAGGAACATGACCCCCCTTCAGCAAGAAAAAATTCCATGTGTTTATGGAATTTTCTTCTGATCTTTTGACATATAGTTGATAAAACTCTTGTAGACCTATTGGATGTCTCACTGTCCTCTAGCCTTCCTAAACTTCCCTCGCTCGAGGAAGACATATCTGACAAATACCTATTTGGTTCTACCTGCACCGTGGGAAAAATTTCAGATAGGACCTCAAGGAAGAGCGCCTGTTATAAGGTGACGTGTAGCGCTTTTTATAAGGTGACGTGTAGCGCCTAGGTGCAGGTAAACTCCTTTCTTTTATTACATCTAATAAACAAGTATCACTGAAACTAAATAAAACAACAATAACAAAACATAATTTTCATCTCTTTCGACTTTTCCACATTAACACTACTAGTTGGCTCATTGTCTTAAATTAATATTCAGTAACATGGAATTTCTAACAATAGTTAGAAACTAACCATTGTGGGGAATAGAAAGTCAAATAATATCAAATATATGCAATAGCTCCTTGTAACTACCTCTTGTAACTCAAATAAGACCTATAAAAGATGTGATAGCAAGCAATATTCCTAAATAAGGTCTGGAGGGTGGTACGAACAACTCAAGATGGGAGAAATGACCCTATCAACCACACGCCAAGGACAAGGTACCACAAGACCAATAAACAACATGGTGTAAGGACCAAAAGTAAATCAACCATTGTGAAGAAGGTACAAATAAGGTCAAATATATATTGCAATAGCTCCTTGTAACTACCTCTTGTATGTAATAGATCCTTGTAACTACATGTTATTTGACATTCCAAAGAGATAGAAGGTCAAATAATGTCAAATATATGCAATAGCTCCTTGTAAGTACCTCTTATATGCAATAGCTCCTTGTAACTCAAATAGGACCTCTAAAAGGTATGATAGCAAGCAATCTTCCTAACTAAGGTCTGTAGGGTGGTACGAACAACTCAAGATGGGAGAAATGACCCTGTCAACCACACGCCAAGGACAAGGGACCACAAGACCAATAAACAACAGGGTGTAAGGACCAAAAGAAAATCAACCATTGTGGGGAAGGTACAAATAAGGTCAAATATATATTGCAATAGCTCCTTGTAACTACCTCTTGTATGCAATAGCTCCTTGTAACTATCTGTTATTTGACATGCCAAAGAGATAGAAGGTCAAATAATGTCAAATATATGCAATAACTCCTTGTAACTACCTCTTATATGCAATATCTCCTTGTAACTCCCTCTTGTAACTAAAATAGGACCTGTCAAATTTATATTGCAATAGCTCCTTGTAACTACCTCTTGTATGCAATAGCTCCTTGTAACTACCTGTTATTTGACATGCCAAAGAGATAGAAGGTCAAATAATGTCAAATATATGCAACAACTCCTTGTAACTACCTCTTATATGCAATATCTCCTTGTAACTCCCTCTTGTAACTAAAATAGGACCTCTAAAAGGTATGATAGCAAGCAATATTCCTAACTAAGGTCTGGAGGGTGGTACGAACAACTCAAGATGGGAGAAATGACCCTATCAACCACACGCCAAGGACAAGGTACCACAAGACCAATAAACAACAGGGTGTAAGGACCAAAAGTAAATCAACCATTGTGGGGAAGGTACAAATAAGGTCAAATATATATTGCAATAGCTCCTTGTAACTACCTCTTGTATGCAATAGCTCCTTGTAACTACCTCTTATATGCAATAAATCCTTATAACTACCTCTTGTAACTACAATGTATGAATGCTTTCCATTACAAAGTAGTAGAATTAAAAATCTTGTATGATAGTGTGTGGGGACTATGCCTTTCACAATATGAAACAGAGCATTAGGTATCTCATAAAAGGAAGTTATGATGAAAGTTTTAAGTCACTATTTGACACTAGAGAAGACTTGATTTTGACAACCAAATCTGCAAAACTATTGGCACAAATGGTAAACGATTTCATTTTAAAAGGATGCAATAGGACTTGCAAAATATACAAAGTAAAGCGCAAAGAATGATTACAACAAAAGTCTTAATGCAAGTAAAAGCTTAACAAAAAAACAAATATCTTATCACCAACAATTTTCTCTGACATGACAATTTTTAAATACTTAAGACAAAAAATAAAAAATAAAAATAAAATTCAACCTCTCACCTTTAACACTACCAGATGGTCACTTTGTTAAAGTAATCTTCAGTAAAATGTAATAATAAACTTGTTTAATTTACAAGAAAATAAATACGTGAAGATACTTACCTCGATGTAGATGTTTCCTGTAATATACTCAGAAGAGTTACTTTTAGAAATGACTATGCCTCTTAGAGGCCAGTCAACTCTAGGAACCAAGTGACCCTATTAGAGGGTTAGTACAAACCTAAGAGAGAGAGATGATTGGGCTATGGTACAGTCAATCAAATAAATTCAATGACATTCAAAAGGATCAGTACAATCACAATAAATATCATTCGTTGATAAGTCTCAGCATCACCAATAAAACTCAACAAATATATATAACCACAGATCAAGAACTACACACAAAATCTAAGCATATAAAACAAAGGTCTATAAAAAAAAACAAAATAACTTAAAAACTCAGTCCGATCTTCCCATACAAAATTTTGGCCCTCATAGATGAGTTGATAGCCAGTAGACTGAGGCCAAAGAGACTCACGGACTACACATATGAGTAGACAGAAGGGTAAAGCAAACCCTTAAGACCTCACGGCCCTTACTAAAACAACCAGCAGAGAAAAACTAGGGCTCACGGCTGAGTCTGAGTGTCACAACCTCCCTAACAGGAAGAAGGAGAGCATATCGAAAAACACAGTAGGCAGAAAGGTTACCAATCAAATCTCAATAACCTTCAAACTTCAAAAACATATCTGAAAAATAAAAGATAAAAAAAAAAAAGTAAAGTAGAATGTCTTAGGTGGCTACCAGAGTTACACAATTAAATAGGTGAGGGTACAAAGACCAACCAGTAAGATAAAATTCAAAAAGACAAGAGTGGGTATAAAGACTCATCGCCATTAGGACTAAGGGAGTGTACCTCAAATGTGGACAAACTACCATAGTACCCATAAGACCAAAAACGTAAAAGGTGGTACAAATCAAAATATAACTCAAGATGAGTAAAAGACCCAAAAGGTAAAAGGCAAGGTACCACAAAACAATTATCAACAAAATGAAAGTACCAAAAGTCAATCAACCAAGGTGGGGTACAACCAATCACCTCTCTCTCAAATGTACCAGTGTTCTATATAACCTGAAATTCCATCATCATTGTAAAAGGAAAATTCCACATGGATGATGTGATCATGTGGTCCTATAGACTGCTCCTAAGGTCAAGCATTAGTGGCTCCATAAAGGGGTGCCCAGTCCCTTGAGAAGACCATCTAACTCAACCATATCGAAGACCTAGGAGAAGAGGACATCACACATCATCATATTGGTAACTGACCGTGTAAGAACTCAAAAACCTTAAATCAATTGAGCGTGCAGAAGGGGAGACAAAAAAATAAGAGGCGTGCATTCCAAAAGCAAGCTCTAAAACTATACCGATACCGATGTCACAGCAAGCGAGCTACAACAAAAAGGCCAGAATGACAACAAGCAGCACTATAAAATAAAAGACCATCTAAAAGGTATTATAGCAAGCAATCTTCCTAACTAAGGTATGGAGACCTCAACAAATCGTATCCTCCGCAAGGTGATGAAATCCAAGTCGAACAATACGAAGTGAGAGACCAAAGTGGAAGGATATCCCTCTACTGAAAGAGATCCTGGGTAAAACATCCCTAGAAGAAAATCCACTAAGCTACCTCATTCATGACACGTCCGAGAAGGTTAAATGGAACTTCTGCCTTTGAGCCCTTATACAACCAATATGGAAAATACAAGGAAGACAATGGATAGGTATCCTTAGGCACTAAGTGGAGTGCGGAATTCCACAAAGTCTGTCTGGAACCAGTCCTCGTTGCTTACTCCTATGGAACGGGGGGGCCCTCTCAACAAATTGGTCGATGACCGTGTCAACAAATACAAGAGGATTTTAGTACCCTAAAGGACAACAACTATGTTTCAGATGTAAAGCGACAAGGGGGAATTATTTGGATTCCTATCCCCGATTTCCTACCTAACTAACAGATTATTTTGTATCCTCAAGTGAGGTTAATATGTGTTGATTTAGGGAGATAAATTTTAATGGTTTGTTGTCTTACTCAATTGGGTATCGGAAGTGCAACTCAATGGTGTTATGAATCAACTCAAACCATGCATAAGTGAATGAATCAATGCACTTTTCTTTTCGATGAAAAATTAGCTACAAGCGGAAGAGAGTTCTTCAATCCAAAAAGAAAAATAAACACAAGCACAAACTTTTCAAAGAGAAAAACTACACATTTTTGTTTTTTTTCCTTTTATTCCAAACTAGAACTACTCTTTCAAATTAAATGAATCCAATAACTTTCTTCTACTTCTAATGAGTAAAATGCATGACAAGTAAATGGAAATATGGATTCTATTTGCAATGAAACTTGTGATTTTTAAACGAAGGAGAGGATAGGGTTTGAAAAAAATTTCTAAGCCAATTGTATGAATTGAAATGCAAAGAAATTTTTCCAAGTAATAAAAAATTTCAATACTTCTTTCAAGTATTCGAAATGGATGTAATAGATCTGCCTTGAATTTTCAGTAGAAATCACTCTTGCAATATGAGATCTAGAAGGCAAATAACCTAAGTGTCTTGTCACCTATACTTAGTTTTCATTTTTTGACTTGAATTCAGTTTTAATTTGGATGTGGCCATTTTTTTACTATAATAAGGGGTGGTATATTAAGGAGTGTAGGGATCTTTCCTAATGTTAAATGAGGTTTTTGAAGATATACCCATGTTTGGATCAAATATCTAATACTAGTTGTTGGAGGTATGTCATTGTGACCTACAACGATCCTTGTCTTTTCAAAAATTTGGATACTACTATTGTTTCCTATAGGTGGGAAACTACCCCCTTCTACTTCTCATCAATTATGTTAGCTAAATCCAAGTTAGAAGTTAGCATTGTATGATTCTTAAATATTTATTCAAGTATAGTGATCTCATCCCTCACCCAAAGGGTGCCTCTAAGCTCTAAGTATGCTTTCAATTTTTCCAAATTGCTTCATTCCTCAAAAACCATTTCAAAATTCCTTTTGCATGTGGTTTTGTTTGTTTTTTCCCTTATCCAACACATATTTGATTAATATTGTCCTTTAACACAAATTTAATGTCTTATTTCTATTTATTTCTTAATAAGTCTATGGTCAATTTATGTATCTGTGTGCAAATTGTAGACATAAAAAGGATTCCATGGAAGGAAAACGTCCAAGTGGAGAGAAAGTGGCATAAATATGTAGTTTTAGCGGTTTGAATGAGCTAACGCCTTAATTTCAGACAAGTGCAAGTTGAGGCAGGCATATTTTAATTTTAAAATTATATACAACATGGTTTTTGCTGATTATATCTACTCCAAACATAATGGATAAAAGGCCATCATTTTTTGCAGGGAATGCATTTTGCTGCTCTCCTAAAATTATATACAACATGGTTTTTGTTGATTATATCTACTCCAAACAAAATACAAAATTGCATTCGATAAATCCACTTAATACTTTATCCAACATATCAAACAAGAATTGATGATTGTACAAATCTATTGGTATAAATACCTACAACACATTCTTGTAAAATATGCTACAATATACTTGAAGACCTACCACCATACTACAAGATTACTAACATTCTACTCCATATTTGAGGACCTGCATTCCTACTACAAATTCATTGTCAATCTCTACAAACTTCTATACCTACGAGTATGTCACACCACAATTTTCATACATACTTATACATGTCATTATATACCTATAGATATGGCATGCCATGGTTTTCTAACATGATGCTACAAAATTTAACACCTATAGGAAGCTACAGACTTTTGCATTTCTAGTTATTTAAAATTATGATTTGCTTGATGTTCTGCTTTTTCTAAAGAGCATAAGTTCAACAATAGACAAAAATACAATTTCAGTGCATGATTAAAGTGTGTTTCCAACTGGAATCTAGGGATGCTTCATGGTGTCACTAGGGCATCTCCAACAGGAATCTGGGGATGGATCATGGTGTCACTAGGGCTATGATCTACTCATGGTTCCACCCTGCTACAAGGGTTGTGAATGTCTTTGAATGGACTATTGATCTTAGAACTCATTTGATGGAACCATGAATATGATTTTGCTGCAAAAGACATATTTTGCTTGCTAGATAGAGAAGGGCTTTTTTAAGGTGCAAGCACTGTCATGGATGTATCTTTAATGTATGTAACCTTATCACATCAAATAAAATTAAAATGATATTTTAATTACTTCTTATGTGGAATTTGAGTGAATGCAAATATTTATGCGAATAATATTTTGAAGTTGGATGGGCAAAAGTCAACAACATTGACATTTGCGTCTGTTTGTCTATGTCTTCCTTGTCATTTTCTTCGGATGTAAAAAAGTTTTCTCACAATTTTATTGTCGAGTCATACTCTATTGTTAGAATATATGATCAAATTAATGGAGTGAGGATTGAAAAAACCCAAAATATTTAAAAATCAAATCAATGGTGTGAAGAATGCAACAAGAACACGATCTATAAGAGAAGAGGTCAGAATTGTATGTTGGGTTTCATTGCGTACTTGCTATGATGTTAAGGATATGCTAATACATGTAGAATGAAATTTCAATATAGGGATATGTCAATATAGCATGCTATTGAAAGCAAGGTAGGATTTTATCATATCAACTTGGGGACTTCACCTTAAAACCGATTTCGATTGTCAAAACTTTTAGTGTAGGGAAATGCCTTATAAATGAGATATGTATTATATTTTCATTTATGTGGGATTAGTCACCATACACAGAGTTTAGAACATGAATATTAATTTGGGATGAAATCCAAACATAGGGATATTGTAGGAAGATAGCTTATAACATCACATATATAACAACCATAAGTGGAAGACGACCTACAAGGCATGATATTGTATGATATTCAAATCATTGAGAATGTTAGTATTGGACTGAGGGAAGCACTATCACATCAATCCAATATCTTGAATCTCAAAGCCAACTTTTGGTCTGGGTAAGCCTTACAAACCATCTTTATTATACTAGAATTCAATTTTCAAATGCATTTCATTGATAAGGATGTAAATATAAGTTCCTAAGGAATTTAAATGAGACATGCTATCGTTCGGATGCCTCTGAATAACTTGAAAATTACTTGGATCGAACCTATAGCTTCATATTTTGGTTGCCCAATGTATAGGTATGTTGACATAGAGAAGCAAATATGTACACTTGTCAATATTCCAATTTTTTAAAATTATGATTTGCTAAATGCTTTGCTCTTTCTACAGAGCACAGGTTCAACAACAGACAAAAATGCAATTTTTGTGTATGATTAAAGTGCATTTCCAACATATGGGGATGGATCATTTCACTAGGGACTATGATTTGGTCATGGTTCCACTTTGCTAAAGGGTTGTGAATGTCTTTGAATGGATTGGCAAGTTGAGAACTCATTAGATGAAACAATGAAGATGATTTTATTGCAAAAGGTATGTATTGTTTCTAGATAGATAAGGCCTTCTTTAAGGTGCAAGCACTGTAATGGACATATGTTTCATGTATGTAACCTAATATCACATCAAACAAAATTGTAATTATATTTTCATTACTTTATGTGGAAATTGAATGAATGTAAAGATTTATGTGAATAATATTTTCCAGCTGGACGAGTAGAAATGACAATATTGACATTTCCTTTTGTTTGGCCATGCCTTCCTCTTATCATTTTCTTCTAATGTTAAAAAGTTTTCTCAAATTTGTTTACAGACCGTCTTTATTTCACTAGAATTCAATTTGCAAACACATCATTAATAAGGATGGAAGTAGGAGTGCCTAAGGAATTTAAGCATGAGAACTGGATTGATGGCATTAATATAATGAATATCCCCACACAAAGGGAAATGATATGATTAAGAGGACATCTGTTGTGGATCAAAGTGTCATTCTTGAAATTGGATCCTTAGAAGAATCATTTATGGTGTAAGTCCCAGGTTTCCTACTTCAACCACAGCTGGGGCCTAAAGACTCGTGTACCTAGTATAAAAATTATCTTGATGGTAGTTATATCCCTACTCAACGGACACGATAACCTTGAGAGGTCTTATGTGGTGGTTAAAGGTGTTTTTCAAAACCATGTATTCCCAAAAGATTACTTAAGGGTCCAATCACTATTTTCCCTCCATGACCATGTCAAGGGACTTAAGACTCATAACTATTGCTCAAAATATTATAATGATGCATGTATGCCTACTTGGAAGACATGGATGCCCTCAATAGGTCCTAGATGGTAGTTTATTATTATTTTCTCTATATGCTTAAAAGATTCCTTTATGGCCTAAGGCTTAGGACTCCTCCCCAAACCATATCCAAGGTCTTGGGACTAATACCTAGTGTTGAAATGCTCCTAATTTCACTGATATCTCCACTCATACGCCAAAGATATCACTAGAAGGTCATGTGTGGTGGCCCTTGATACCTAGAAGCATCATTTACGACCTAATGTCCAATTTTCCTCCCCTTGCCATTTTAAGGACCTCAATTCCCATACCTAATGCTTCACTCTCCTAATGTCACTAATATCCCCACTTGGAGGTGCAGGATATACATTGGGCAAAGGGGAAAGAATGATATGACGTGAATGTTACTCACAATAACACATGCACATTCCTAGAATATGCACACATTCCTATAACACATACACAATCCTTAAATTGAAATTTAATTTGGTGCCATTAAGAATTCCTAAATGCATGCTTCCTGTTGATTTGGATTTAGGTTAGGAATGAAAAACTTGGTGGTTTGGGTTGCAAAAACATCAAAACCTCCTTTATCTAAACTCCTATAAATAACTCTATTTTTCACTTTATTTTTATATAGTCTGGGGCATCGCACGAATATGATGGCCTCAAAAGAGGAAATGGGGTATTCAATAATGTGCTCATGTAGGAATGTGAGTGCATTATCAGGAACGTGCTTGCATTCCTAATTTTCCAGGTTCAGGAATTCTCGAACTGCCAACAATGATTCCAAGTCATCCTTCCAGGAACGTGTGCACATTTATAAAGTGCGCATGTGTTAAGAATGCACATGTGTTCCTCTATTTTTTTTAAGGTAGATGGTTTATCTATTTTACCCATAGATAGCAGTAGGGCCAACCATCTCTTCAAGGCAGAGGACTTATGGCCGACACCACAAGGAAACGTGAATTGGAGAGTACCCACGTCAATAGAAACAGCATGAACAAAACAAAACCAGAAACATCAGGCAGAAATTGATAAACAGTCCATGTCAAGTTCAACTTCCCAAGCCTCAAGTTGCCATTAAACCCTAATAAAAATATAAATGTGTGGACTGCCATTAAACCCCAATCAAAATCTAATTATAAAAAATCCCCAAAATAGGGTGGTGGAACTATGAGCAGAGAATTTCGCCACATATCGAAGACATTGCTCCTTCCTAACCTCACCTATGGCTACCGAAACAACTCTTACAGTAACTACACGAGCTACTCAATGGGGAATAATTGAAGGAAAATAATAATAATACACGGGGAAGGAGGGGAATAAGACACAGAGCGTACTCACAGGGGCAAGGAGGGGACACTTGCTACATGTAATGCTACACAGAGTTAATTTTCATAATTGTGTATATAATACACGAGCTTAATAGTAGTCATGCAGAGCGACTTCATCTTCATTTTAACCTGTTTCCACGGTTAATTGCTTTATATATGTGCATACAGGAAGACCACTGGGGATTGGCTTAACGGTTCAGAAGAAACACTAATCCACAAACACTATGTATCACTTATTTACACCACTATTAACCACTATCAAACAAATGCAACTTTAGAGATTGCACTGCTCTTAACTTATTAGAAAACAAAATTGATGATTCAAAACCCTATGAGCAGAGGATTTTCCCACATACCGAAGACATTGCTCCTTCCAATCGAAACCCTTTCTCTCCTGCTCATGATTGTGAAATGGAAGCCCTGCGGTGCCCTTGCTCTACTGCTCGTGAAAATGGAGCACAACCCCGAAGCAATTGGGAAACAAAAAAATGGAGCAGTGTGGCGCACAACCCCGAAGCAATTGATGGATGCACTCAGTGAAACGAATCCAGGGATAACAGGTTTCGTGCCAATTGTGAGTAGTGGGTAAAGCAATTGGGAAACAATAAAATGGCGCAGTGTGGCGCACAACCCCAAAGCAATTGATGGATGCACTCAATGAAACGAAGCAAGGGATAACAGGTTTCACGCCAGCCGTGAGCAGTGGATAATGAAGCTGGTATAGCGGAGGGTTTTTATATCGACCACCCAAAGTTGATATAGCGGAGGGTGCAAGATATAGTCTATGCATTGGTAGCAAGTAGTCACATCAATTTGTGAGCAATTTATATCTTTCATTAGTGAATTAGACAACTAGGTTTCATTTTAGTGAATTACACAACTAGGTCACAATCCTCTTCTCCATTCTAAAGTATCTTGAAAGTTTGGAATGGTGTGTCTCATACAGCAATTATTATTTCAATGATCTCTCCAAGGAATACAAATAACATGTAACTTGTACATTTTTTTTCCTTCAATAGGTAGTTGTAGAAATCTTGATCGATACATTTGTCATGGATTTTTATAGTACTACATAATCTAATGTGTGAAAAGTTTGGAGATTGGCTATATATTTCTTGAAACGTGGAAACCAAACTATTGAAACTATGCAAACATTGTTAATCCAAATGCCTCTAGTTGTGATAATAAATCTACAACTTGTTTTGTGCTTCCTTTCCATATTTTAATCAAAATATAGAACCACTGCAAATATGTAAACCACTCCACGTGGTGTGTAGTGTAGATATTGCTTTGTGTCTTGCGGAATTGTTGAGGCTTATGGTTGTAAAAAAAAATATCTTTGTCAAGCAAATAATGTCGCTAGTGCTCCTTTGCTTGAACCAACACATACATCTCTCAATCATATGCACTAAATCATTTAGTGCTTTAAAACGTTTTGGAGTGGTATGTGTTAGGGCCTTCGTATTGCATCAAAAGTGCACCCATTGCAATGTAACATTGTATCTTCTTCCAAATTAGTGCCAACTTCAACAACTAACTCTTTAACAATCGACATGATTCAAATCTTTTT